>JAHLJT010009419.1:172957811-173061197 GCA_031308135.1 Acheta domesticus
GCTATTGGAACTGCACCGTTGAGGTTCCAGCTAATGGGTAGCACACAGCACGAAAGCGAAAGACTAATTGGAATGGTGGGCACTACAAAATGAAGGGTGAAAGCGAACAACAAAAAGGTCTCAAGGCAAGAGGAAACGACAACCAAAATTTAAGTGAATTAAGCACTGGGGAAAGAGAAAGGGAAAGACTATTACGTGTTTGTACAAGTAGTTGAATATTAATAACATTCATACAATTGATGGAAATTTTCACTGTTATAGGAAGGGTGACGTTGACGAAAAGTTTACATAGTTGGAAAGTGTATCTAGACAACTGAAGAAAAAGTTTATCGACGTGTCCCAGACTACGAAAGGAAATAGTAGGAAGGAAGAAGAACAACGGACAAAATGGAAAGAAAGAGCAACCACGGTAAAAATGCTGAGAAATAGAAAAGTGTAATGATTATTGTCGTGATAGAACATGTAGATAGCCTTGACTAAATCCATCGCTTTGAACATGGTCTTCATACGCGCACGTTTAGTGTGACGTTGTATCACAAGACAACAGTGAAAATTAGAGTTGCACAGAACATCGTAGAAATTCGATGTATAGTTTGAAACGTCAAAATGTTCATGACAATATTACATCACAGTACTTTGAATAAATTTAGAATTTCGACTGATTTCCAAGTCATTTATTCGAATTTAAATTGATAATCATAAATACGAGCTTACCAGTAGATAATATTTTTTGTAGGCTACTGTAACAGAGTTTTGTTAGTTGTCATAACATAATTTCTAATAGACGCGGGAGTTTCAAGATGGTCAGAAATTTAAAATTATAGAAAAGATGCTATATTACAATAACTTACAGTAATAACAACTCGTTTCTCTTTTCATTTTAATATTCACTTGATTTTTCTGGCGTGATGGCGGACGGTCTATGGCATGTCCCTCGAAGTGCGCATTACTGCGGGAATGGTAGGCTGAGCGCGTACAAGCACCATCTGGCTTACGACTTACATTTATGCGAGAAGTAAGCATTAGTTCTTTAAATTACCGACTGCCGTTCTCTTCATTATTATTTTATCACAATTCCTAAGAATTGCCCGTTATTTTCAATATGCGAACCACATGAAACTGTTGAACAGTAAACAATCCATAAATATTCTGACGTTTTTCGGTCAAGATTGCCAACTGAGCGGTGGCCTTCCGTATCTGAAAGCCAACACCAGTAATCGTTACAGGAACGAGAAACGAGAGGAAAGCGCGAAGACAATACGAGGAAGGGATAAGAGGCACGTGATATATTTGGGGGATCTTTTAATTATATGAAAAATATTTCCAGTAAACTATACATATTTACATACAATATTTTATTGTATTACATATATATACTGATTATTGTTCAAATATATTTATTGAACGTTTTCTTGAATAATGCTCTTTTAATGTTTAGAATTGACATGTCTTAAAATTCGAGCTCGACAATGATCATATCACAATATTCGGGAATCACTTCTATATACTAATAAAAATGCCAATACCATTACTACTGATAATACACTAATGTCAATAAGTCAACAGAGGAGTAAAAGAGAATGACTATTAAGTTGTATTTACTGTCAGAGCCAAGTAAACGAGCTCACAAGCTTCAGACCGCAGTTCCCCGAACCAAATAGCAACTCCCAGATTAGAGACAATGTGTACATATGCGGAGGTGACTGAGCAACCTTAGACATAGCGTTCTGCATGGTGCGCAGTGTTGAGCTGAGAGGCACATGATAAGAGCTTCTAGGGACGAAGTCTCTCCCTTCTCTCGCCTGCTCGCTGGCCGCCTGTTCTGCCACATCGCTCCTCCTAGCTGAGCGGCCATGCCCTGGTCCACCAGACTGTTCCTAGTTTAGTCCCTCCCTTTCCATTGTATTTCACTTCCGTCACTTGCCGCAACCCACGCCCCCCTCTGATTACCTGCCCATGCACTGCCCTCCCGCCCGCCCTCTGGCCACCGATCATTGTCTACTCGTCCACTCCTCCGCCCTCTTCCTCCCCGCTCCGCTCGCCAGTTTCCAACCTCCGCACTTCCCACCCGTTCCTTCCTCCGCCAACTTCCTCCTCGCTCCACCAATCACTTCGCCGCTCCGTCAGCCCCCCTCCTTGCTCAGTTCTCTACCTGTTCAGTCAGATCCCTCCCCCTCTCAGACCTTTTCCCACTCATTCAGTCCTTTGCCAGCTCAGTCAGTCCCCTATCCCCCCAGTCAGTCCTCTACCCCCTCAGGCAGTCCCCTACACGCTCAGGCAGTCCCCTACACGCTCAGGCAGTCCCCTACACGCTCAGGCAGTCCCCTACACGCTCAGGCAGTCCCCTACACGCTCAGGCAGTCCCCTACACGCTCAGGCAGTCCCCTACACGCTCAGGCAGTCCCCTACACGCTCAGGCAGTCCCCTACACGCTCAGGCAGTCCCCTACACGCTCAGGCAGTCCCCTACACGCCTCTGGCAGTCACTTAGCCGCTCAACAGTCACCTACCCGCTCAGTTACTTCCCCCCCCCACGCCCCGACAATACCTTGCTTGCCTCGGTAATATCTTCCGTGCTCTGCCAATACTCTCCTCGATCCAGGAATTTCCTTTCCGAACTGCCAGTTCCCAGCTTCACTTACCTCGGCTCCGCGATCCGCCCGCTCGTCGATTTCCCCTGTGCGTGTACGCGTGCGTGTGTTTGTTAGCGGGCGTACGCGCTGTGTTTGCGGAACGCGTGAACGGAGGCAGCAGCGTCGGTGGCTGTCATCGCTCCGTCCATCCGGTGCCCACCCACGCCCACAGACGCCCGCCGCCGCGCCGCGTCGCGCCGCCGCGCCGCACCTGCTGCCCCCACCCCGTTCGCCGTCAACTCCGCCGCCGCGCCGGAAGGGTTGCCAGCGCGGTGGAAAGGAGCAGCACGGGCAAGGGACGCTCAGGGCTTTGCTACACACGTCGTCACGAAACTGCGAGTATGGTTCAAGTCAGAGACAAAGGGAGAGAATAGTTATAATCTGTTAACTATACACAACGATTTCTCCCCGCTGTCAATCCTGTTTATTCCTACACGAAGCCTTTCCTATAATGAGTGGAATGTAGATTCATTGCGAGTCAACAACCAAATTACGAGTTTTTTTCACTTCAGATTTGGTATTTAGGTGGGTAAAAGAAACCGATATTCTGGAAGAAATATTAAATAAATTTATATTTCATGTAGCGTATTTTAAGTTACGTTCTCTATATTTTAATGAAATATCACGTGAATATAATTTTAAAAAAATCCTCAATGACTAGAAGTAGACTCTCTAATCCTGGCTTATTTTGATGGCACCGGACTTCTCCGGATCGAAAAAAGTCCTTACGAAAAGATTTGTACAATAAATGATTTGCATTCAAAGAAATAGTAAATTTGACGCAAGTTTGTAGGAGAAAAAAATAATTTTAAGTTAATAAATTAGAACTCAGCAACAAACACAAAATTAACCCGCAAAGAGCACATCACAAACATACGATACAAAGTACAAACAAAAATTACCAAACTCCGTCCCACATAAAATCATAAATTTTCACTTAGCATCGAATGCAGTAAAATCATCTACAAATTAGTTATCAGACCTTCATTAACCTATGTCATCCAGTTTGAGAAAAACATCCCTTATCTACATAAAAAACAACAACATCCCTTATCTACAAATGATATGTCTCAGGACAATCAAAGCTCCATGGTTCATAAACATTCAAGAATTACAAATAGAACTAAAAAATATAGCTCATTCAAGATTATATTATCCAAGTCCTGATATCCATGTAAAGCGCTGTGTCCACTGTCACTCTCGAAATCGCTGACCATTTTCTAGCTAGAAATGCTCCTTAAAAGATTTGAAGACTAAGCTCATCCAGAACATTTTCAGAATGTAATGTTTAAAATGCATTGAACGACACACTCCCAAAAGCAAACAAATGACTGGATTCATTGTTTGTTGTTTTTTTCAGCTATTAACCATTTTATCCATTTCATCTCGCCCAATCAATTATATCCTCTGCATGAACATGAACAGCGCTTCCTGATCACTCACTCTCGTTGTACTTGTTCGTATTCTAGGGAAAAAATCTGATAAAATATGGGCAATATACTACAGTTTTGGGGAATAAAGTGAAATTTTCTCTGTGATTCTCATATTACAAAAGGCGTTTTATCACAAACTACAGTCGGTAAGTTTTTCACTACTCTTCACTAAAAAGTCTCGCTCTATACACTCAGCCAACCTGTTCTAAAGAATAAACATTAAGAAAAGACCAGAACAATCCACTGTTGACATAACTGACAAGGTTAGTTATAAACCCAGGCTATCACCTCGGTTTATAAACTTCACTCCCACCCGTTACTTGTTCTATCTCTCCCACGACTTTAATAAACCTTCTTTGGCCGTCCCTCTCATCGCAATCCGATTCGAATGAAGAGATTTTCCTGCGCGTGGGCGGCCAGCGGCGTAGTCGCGGCGTCTGCTTTCCATGCAGGGCGCCGTCTGCGCTGCCACTCACCCACCGCCGCCGGGGCGGGCGTTGGGCGTTGGGCGTTGGGCGCTGGGCGCTGGGCGGGCCGCCGAAGATCAATAAAGGACACGCGCCTCTTTGACTGGCCGCCCTCGCGCCGGACATGTCCGCGTTGACACGCGACACGCGGTCATTAGATAATGATTTGCATACGCGCGCGTGCGGGATAAAGTGAAGCTGTGGTCCGGCCCGGTGCAGCGCCAGACTAGCGCTGCGGCGATGCTTCTGTGATCATCCTCGGGGACGGCTGAGTACCCGGAAGAAGAACGGAGGGAATCACTTGGGTGCAGTTGGGTGAAAGTGTTGCGTGAGTCACTGGGCAGTCAACTCTGGGGAAGGCCTGTGAGGTGGCGGGAAGGAAGGGTTTCTACTGTTGGTGTAATTCCGGAAGTACTGGAAAATAACTTGATTTATGATTTAATGAACCCCTACTCATAAGTGCAGGGAGTCTTCGATGTTTCCAGAGATAATGGCTCGCTTTTCTTAGAATATCGAATTTTATCACCCCCCTTTCCAATACACGCTTTTCAATAATTTAAAACTTTACTTCATAATATTGGCTAAATGGTTTTTTTTCTTTTTATATTTAAAGATACTGAGAACACAATGATGTGTGTTCTCAGCGCATATGATATTTGACCACAATGATATTTTGAACACAGTATTTGCACATTGCATTTAGGTAGACGCAATTTCTTCTTCATTGTGACTTAAATAGACGCAAATTCCTATTTCAAAATGACACAAATTCATCTTAGAGATTGTATTATTCACATATTTAATAGTAAGATTATTTGAAGCTGGAAAGTTTGTAAGTGAACAAATTCAGGTACAATTGCATCACAAAATTGCTTTTATAAGTTCTCGTAGTACTAAAAATCCAATCAGCCAAGATTCTGATTTAAATTTTCAGTATAACTTTATTAAGTTTTGGATTAAAGTTGTACAGACTCTACATAGCTCTTTATGGAACACCATTTGCATACTTACCACGACAGCATTACCGAAGACATATTTACACAAAAAATTCCCCTATAGAATAGCTTATGACAGTTCAAAAAATCCCATTAGAGATCAATTCTACAGCCTTTGATCCGACATTTGATTGATCAAAC
Organism: Acheta domesticus; assembly: GCA_031308135.1. NCBI lineage: Eukaryota > Metazoa > Arthropoda > Insecta > Orthoptera > Gryllidae > Acheta > Acheta domesticus. The sequence continues at coordinate 172,963,480 of JAHLJT010009419.1, forward strand.
ACATGCAATTATACTGGCATACTTTCGATTAAAAATGACGTAATGTTTGCAAAGAAAGTATCCGTTTATCGACCCGTCAAAACGAATTTATGGAGCGCCGCTTCCCACTCACACGTCACAAAGCAATGTGACGAGCACATGCGAAGCGGGTGGGGGGGGTGAGGGGGTGAGAGGGTGAGGGGAGGGGAGCGTGTTGTCGCCCTGTCTGTCGCCAAACGCGATTTGTATTCATTCTCCTCCCGAGGGGGAAGGGCAAAGGCGATGAGTGAGGAAGAAGGGCGGTGGCTCCGAAAGGGCACAGGGGGGCGACGTGTAGGGCCTGCCGCCGACGCGACGCGCTGCGGTGCGTGTGTGAGGCAGATTAAGCCTGACTCAGCGCGCGCTACAATCGCATAATCCGCGCCTCCAAACTTCCTCCCCCCCTTCCCGCTTCATTACAAGGTGTTCGCGTTGTGTTTCGCGGCCTGAGAGGCCACTGACGAGCGCAAACCCTAACGGCAGTTGAGCGAACAAGCACCTGTTCGGTTGGCGACGGGAAACACCAGCTATCACAACACGCGCAGGGTTTCTCGGACGAAGCGTTTCATGTGGTAGCTGAACTCCGTGAACGGAAGATTTGAAAATATATTAGCATGTACAAGGAAGTAAAAAACAGCAATGGAACGCTTGTTCAACTAAGAGTTCATGTTCATGTTTATGAAATTGTCTGGAAGTTCACGCGAAAATAAAGACTGCATGGATGAAGATGTGCTCAGTCACGTTTTCAAATATTCTCTCAAACCAAAAGAGGCATTTGCGTTAAAACTCGGAAAGATTGATGGGAATATTTGCTTACTATATGCCCTCGGTATTTTGAATGGGGGTGCGCAGGCTAAAAGAAAATGGAGGCAACCACAATACATCATTAAAAAGACAGGGAAGTGCAAGATATTGCTGAGGCACACACTACCACTGCATCTGTTCCTTGGGAAGCTGGTTGCAAACTCGAATAGTTTTCATATTTAATCTACATTAGAATCTTTAATCTTTAATTTGGTTAAGAAGAAGAATCGTTATACTTATGACAATAATAGATGGAAAATGTCGTCAATTGAATTTACTTTACCCAGTGGCAAAATACAGATAAGAAAAAAAATTACAATAACTTCATCCCCTACCTCGCATATGAATATGACAAACGTTGTGCAGGTCAGCTCTGAAGCTGTCAAGGGGGTTTTATGTACATGTCTAACTTCCATGCATGTGAGGTTGCCTAACAATCAGGGGCAAATGACACTTTTACAACGCATGTAACTCAGTGCTACAACAAATTTTCCACTGCATGTTCAATGACAAAAGTGATCATTTTCGAACCCTCTACAATCACTAGATGTTGCAATATTTATTCTGAGAGATAAGCGCACACATACACCCACGCATGCATCTCTTCAGTCATAAGCATAAGCAAACAACTCCAGATAAAATTTCTACCACACTCCGCAATATAATTGTTGCATTTTCTAAACATATGAGACCCTTCTCCCCTTTACCATAGAAATATGAAAGTGTATCAAAATAGTCTGACAAATAAAATGTATTAGTTTATCAATAACAAAGATGAGAGGGGGGTTGACAAGAGAGACGAAGAACCACTCCCACATCACTTCACAGCAATTCACAGAACATCACCTAAATTTTAACTGTTCAATACTTTTCTCCGTTGACTACACAATACATCTATCACAACTCTCCCTTCATTTTCACTTCACGTTTTTTCCTTATTGATCGATTTTCTGTAGTTTTCTTAACAACCAGCCCTCAGTAAGGAAAAGGGCGTAAAAACAGCCACAAACAAAATATACTAATCTAACATTGTTCGGCCTCGTGGCTAGCTCTTGATTAGCGTGCTCGCTTCCCACTACGCGGTCCAGGATTCGATTCCCGGTCGAGGCAAGACTATAGAGTGCGTTTTCCTTGCAATGTCCCAGTATATGTCGGCTGAGTGACGACAAAATTCACTCCTCAGGTTGAGTTATGGCGAAAACTGAGTGTTTCTCCTCAAGCGCTTGATACTTATAGTAACAAATGCACTGAATAGCGTGACTTAAACGATATTTTGAAGTATTCTTTTGATTTTTTTTAAATTACAGAAGTATAATCTTTTTTAAGCATCTAATCTCATTGTTAATATTTTCATTATATGAATTTTTATCCATTATTTCATTTGTGAGTACAAGATATTGAAATGATTTTCTGTAAAATTTCTCCATAACAAAACTGTTTTGTGAAAATAAGTACAAATTGCACATTTTCAGAAACGCACAAATGATATTTTTGCAAAAACTGCTTCAATCTTTTTCACTGAAATTTAATATAGATCCAGGTTTTACTCTTTTACAATTCTCTTAAACTCGTATTTTAATTATACTATTAGGAAAGCGAAAATTGAGAAATGTGAAAATGCCACTTAGATCATAAGTAGCGTCTGAGGAGAGGGTGAGAGTGCCACCTAATAGCTATCCAAGGCTATAGATATTAAGAAACCAGCTAGTACGAGAATATATGTGTATGTAATTGATTCCAAGCTCTCGTAAGGCTTGGATTTTTTAAATTATGACTAGCGAGAATACGCCAAATTGGAAAGTGTGGACTGACAAAATGTCACGATTCTCTGTCAACTCATGCATTCATACTACAAATTATGAAGTAAAAGAAGTTATATTAACTTCACTTACCTACAATCAATCTAATATTGCATCTACACAAGGTACGCAGTGTCCCATTCCGACACCCAGGAAAGCTGAACGAATTGAAAGTACGTTTAAAAACTGCAACTTCCTTAAAAGGTTAGTGAAAGCTCTCATAGCATTGATAAGGACGCAATCAGCTGTAAATGAAGAGTTTGACATAGACATATAGTCGTTTTAGAACTGAAACATACTATTTGAAATATGCGTACTTCACATGTAAATTGATTTTCAGGATAAAATTTTACAAATATGTATAATGAATACGAGACAACACAAGTTACAGGTCATTATATTTCATTGAGAGCAATAATAAGGAAGACAATACAGTAGAGACCTCAAAAGTGCATCTCGAAAAAAGGCAAATAAGACTCAGATTGTGGTTTGAATGCAAGCACGAACTACTGTGTATCCCACAATACCATTAACTCAAAACTGCTCACGACATGTGGTCTTGAAGTACCAAAAGACAGAAAGATACGTTCACCCAAATTATTAATTCATAGCGTTGAACGTCATAGACCCTATTCTGGCCCACTGCTTACCATATGTCGCGGAGGACGTACGCAATATTACGAGGCGTATTCCGTTCATGCGCGCCGCATCATGCAGCGCGCAACGCAATCGCGACACACCGCTACAGTACAACGTGGTATAATTCGAAGCTGGGCGGGGCAGAGACGGGCGGGGCAAAGGGGGCAGGGCAAGAGGGGCGGGGCAGAGAGGGGCGGGGCAGAGAGGGCGGGGCAGAGAGGGGGCGGGCAGAGAGGGGCGGGGCAGAGAGGGTCGGGCAGAGGGGCGGGCAGAGTAGGGGCGGGGCAGAGAGGGGCGGGGCAGAGAGGGGCGGGGCAGAGAGGGGCGGGCAGAGAGGGGCGGGGCAGAGAGGGGCGGGGCAGAGAGGGGCGGGCGAGAGGGGTCGGGGCATTAGAGTGTCGGGGCAGAGGGGGCGGGGCAGAGAGGGCGGGGCAGAGAGGGGCGGGGCAGAGAGGGCGGGGCAGAGGGGCGGGCAGAGGGGCGGGCAGAGGGGCGGGGCGTAGGGGGCGGGGCAGAGGGGCGGGCAGAGAGGGGCGTGCGGGGCAGGGGCGTGCAAAAGAAAGACGGGAACAAAGGGAGAGAGTAGGTGTAGGAGTAGGTCGGGCGGGGGAGGCGGGGAGAAGGGTTGAGGAAAGGGCGATGGGGAGATGAACGGGTAGGAGAGGGGCGTTGTGGACAGGGGGAGGAGACGGCGGGGCGGAGTAGGTGGGGCAGAACGGACCGGAGCTGTGCGGCGCGGGGGGGCGGAGCGGGCGACACTGCGCGGCGGGCTGCTTAACGACGCCCTGCGCTCCCAACACGCACTCCCATACGAGCGCGCATGCAAGCGCGCCGCCCGCGGAGCGACGAATCCGCGGGGCGCGCCTCTCAACAAGGCGCCACGAGCGCCGGGGGTCCATGAGCGTTCGGCGCCGCCTGTTGGCGCGTCGTTATTCGCCGTAACTTGCTCCGGTTGCCGGAGGTCATTAGGACGTGCGCGGCGGGAGAAGTGGCTGAATTGGTCGGCGGGGCGGCGCGCGTGGCTTTGTGCGATGCGGTGCGGACGGCGCAGAAAGCACGCGTGCCGGCGTAATAGCGGGGTTGTGCTTAATGCAGATGAGACAATTCAAGTTTGCGGTGTTAAGTATATGCCTTTCCGTTGCTGTGTTGTAGATGTGACAATGCTCCGACTGTTTGTTTTAATGTTTTTGTCGTATCGTTGTACGTCTCTCATCAGGAGAGGTGATTCAGACTTCAAAATACCTCTAATAAGGAGATAGTTTTGTGTTTGACACTGTGAATTAGAATAGAGCAAAAACCAACGTGTATTCATTCCATCCGGTAATTTTACAGTCCGCGGGTCTGTTCATGATCTCCAAAAGTTTTGTTTCTTTTGCATTGCTGTGATATTAAAGGTAACGTACCGTAGTACTGTATCATCATTACTTCTTTCATAATTTACAAGCTATAACACTTTATGTCATGCGTTCAAATTCTCTGATGGTGAATTAATAATGCGATTTGTGCTTGTAGTTTTACTTATTAATGTAAATCAACTAATCCTATATTATTCTTGCCTCCGACAGCAGTTTGAGTTTGATCTTATATACTTCATTTTACAGACTCTGAACTAGATTGCTAAATTGCCGAGGCTATTTGTATCACCCACCGCAGAACGGACAATACCGCATCTCTACCATGTCAAAAATGGTTGCAAAATCTTTACATTACACCACAAGGTGACTAATTGTTTCTCGAGAGAGAATAGCTCTAAAGATATTTAAGCCCTATCCAAGTAATTGATATTGCAAGGATTGTATCTCCTAAAATGTTCAATCCTGGCTTTCACATAGTAACAAATGAATTTCATCGCGCTAGCTTTTATATTTGGACGTTACTTTTCATGGGTATGTTAATAATAGTTTTAAAAAAAACGTTAATTCATGCAGACGTAAATGTAATTCTGCCACTCCTCGTTTCTAGATTTATTGATATCAGTTTTGCATTATTTGAAGATGGTGCATCTCACGACATTAAAATCGAATTTTCAATTCTTTTATTGATTTTTTCGTGTTTGCGTTAACTGCTATGGTAATTAGTCCCGCAATTGTGCTGCATGTTTTTAATGGGAGGTTGCGGTGTTCTTCCCCTCTGGATGGTAAGATTCGACGTCGACCTACAGGTAGGCTTGCGGGGTTTTCCCAAACCAGGTATCTCCAGCCATCGAGGCACCGCCCCTGCTGGGCATCTAAGCATCTTGACATGTGTGATAGTGTAGTGCACGTAAATGGGTGTGTAAGTAAGGGGTAAGAATAGGACAAAGAAGAGGAAGGAAATATCGCGAGCTGTCCGTGCTCGCGCATACTGCTTCGGCATTCGCCTGGTGATGATCGGAGAAACCACGGGAAATTACCGATCAGACCAGCCGGCCGCTAGAATTTTCCTCCATACAGCGGCTGAACTCGATGTAGCTATGTAGGTAGAGTCGAAAACCTTCCGTCGTTGAGACTCGAAGCCTCGTACCTCCCGGTTAGAGGCATTGTAGAGACATTAGTTGATGCCTCGTGCCACCTCACCCGTTTCTAGTTTTTGAACTCGAATGCCCTATAGTTACGTTCCTCACGACGAAAACTACAGCGGGATGTCGGTAACACATAAAATACATAGTATTTAGTCTGTAATGTACCATACAAATAAGTCATTTCTGATCGTCTGCAAGAAGTGACAAAAGGTTTCAAAACAAGCAAAAGTATTTCATGTGTGATGTATCAGATACTACAAAGCGCCCTGCTGCTATCACTTGAATGCGACAACTTGGAAGGGAGAGGGTTACACGGAGCAAGCGATTGCACGGACCAACTGAGGCGGAAAGAGCTCCTACCCTCGCAGAAGGGGAGAGAGCGCGTCGCTCGACGACTTACGACCCTCCGAAGCAGCGCACGCCCTCTGGCGGAAATTTCGAATTTCAACAAAATTAAATAACATTATCGTCGAAATTCTAATTCGCGACGAAGGGAAGAGTTTCCGGAGGTTAGAACTTAGCATAATTCTTGATGCAAGAAAGCGTAGCCTGTCGAAAATAATTCCAAGTTTGTTTATTAAAAAACGAAATGAATTTTACGTCTCATAATTATTCAAAACGCTTCTGCCAATTTTTGATGATATTTTTCTTAAAAGAAGAGGTCTTTAAAGATGATGCAAAAGCCTGCACATCACGATAAATATTAGCTTAATTTCAATGTTCAAGAAATGTGTAATAACTTCATCAGGTTTGGACTGTTTTGTTATAAATTCTTATTGCCATGAGTTTTTTTCATCTTTCATGTTGAGAGGAATCTATACATAAGTGTTTAGATTTTAAATAACGGTATAAAAGTGTGTCAAAAGCCGTGTAGAAACGAATCCAGTGAACAAATGGACGAATTGCAGTGTAGGGACGATGGATTTTAATGCAAGCCAATCCAACTACATTTTGACCATCAAAAAAACAATTTTCATTTCAGAAGAAATGGCATAATGCTACTAATTCTGGTTGCTCGAGCCCCTATGTCCCGTGCAAGCACTGACTCTGTCACCGGCACCAAGCATTGTTTTTAATATTCCGTCTGAAGAACATCTCAAATGTCCAATTTCCCGGGCGGATATCCTTGCAGCGCGTCCACTGGTCCGTATTTTAGATGCAAATTAAAAATAAACATTTGGTCAGCGCCGAGGGCCGGGCGTCGCGTCACGGGGCGCCTGGCCGCGCAGCGCAGCACCGACCGCCGTGCGCAAACGTTTACCCGTGCGGCGGCACCAGGGGGCGACGCCGCGCGGGCGGCGTGCAGCGGCGGCGGCGGAGGCGGTGGCGGCCGCCGCGGCTAAGTGCGCACTCCGTGGCAATTTCCAAACAAAAGAGCGCCGTAATAAGATTGCGCCGCCAGCGCGCGCGCGCGCGGGGCGTTGAGGTGAGGCGGCGAGGGCGACGGCAAGGGCAGCGAGGGTGGGAAGGGTGGTGGGGCTGGATGGGGAAGATGGTTTGAGCAATTCGAGGGGGTGGTAGGGCAAAGGATAGGGTGAAAGTGAGAGCGAAAGTGAAAGCGCGAATGAGAATGGGAGAGCGCGTGCGTGAGCGTGAGCGTTGGCGTGAGCGTGAGCGTTGGCGTGAGCGTGAGCGTTGGCGTGAGCGTGAGCGTTGGCGTGAGCGTGAGCGTTGGCGTGAGCGTGAGCGTTGGCGTGAGCGTGAGCGTTGGCGTGAGCGTGAGCGTTGGCGTGAGCGTGAGCGTTGGCGTGAGCGTGAGCGTTGGCGTGAGCGTGAGCGTTGGCGTGAGCGTGAGCGTTGGCGTGAGCGTGAGCGTTGGCGTGAGCGTTGGCGTGAGCGTTGGCGTGAGCGTTGGCATGAGCGTGAGCGTTGGCGTGAGCGTGAGCGTGAGCGTGGGAGCGAGCGTGAGCGTTGGAATGAGGCTGAGTGAGGGCGTGGGGTGGAGGAGGAGGGTGAGGCGCGTGGAGTCGGTAGAAGCAGTGGCGAGGAACAGAGAGCGGGGCGAACACCGGCAAGCTCGGCCGGGGCTCGTCGAGGTGGGAGTAAAGGAAATTCTAGTGGTTTCGAGATGCTAGATACGGCAGGTAGTCTCGACTAGCCACTGCTCAAGAGAAGGGAACTCGTAGCGCGTGGCCTTACTCTGTATGAAAATGCTGTAAAAATGAAATACTTGTTTAGAGAGTGTGCGTAAATCATAAAAAGAGAAAGAGCAAAATAATAATAAAGAATATTAACAATAGTACCAAAACAGGCAGGAATAAGATGGCTGAAGAAAAGTAGAGAATTTATGGATCGTGTGTTTAATTAACACAAAACTAACACATTAAAATTTAGCCGTAAATTCAGATTAGTCACTCGTGTTCGAATCAAGAGCAGTCATTCGTCTGGACTTTCGATATGCAAGAAATATTTGAAAATCCTTACTGATTATGACAGTATTGACGAATAAAATACACGAAAGAACTTGAAAATATTGGGAGGGAAGAATCGGAGACAGAATATTTAAGAGGGCTCAATGAAAGAAAGGAAGAAAGTGAAAAAAGGAAAATTACGAATAGAGAACAAAGAAAGAGAGGCACATAAGGGGGATATTGTTTGTTGTCATGTTTGCCACCGAGCATTAGCTCAAAGCGAACTAATAAATCTATCTATCAATCTATCACATAAAACATTCATAGATATTAACACAAGTAAATATGGTGATCGTGTTTTAGAGGTGCAAGTGCGTGCGACTGCTGTGCTTCTGTGGTGCGCCTTTGCCACGTGCTAAAAACCTTTCCGCTCCGCGTGCAGAGACAGCTTTCGGTTCGCAAAGCGAACGTGCGACGCAAGAGGGGGGAGACGCGAGGTGCAGATAAAAGGGCGAGGCGCCGTGTGCGAGGCCGTGGAGGTTTAGGCCGCAGGGTCGGAGCGTCGCCACCTGAACCAGGCGAACACAGTCCGCCCGCCGCCCCCTCCCCCTCCCCGGCCCGCTCCCCTCAATTGGGCGCCCGCACAGATCGCCTGGCGATGGCTCCAGCGTCGACGCTTGCGCGTTGACTTTTCGCTTCTGCCGCGCTTCCGTGCCCGTCATAGAGTTTAGAGGGCGACATTGCTCGGCTCCTCTCACTGCTAGTTGCGTAAGTTTGTGTGTGCGATTCCTCAGGTAACGGTAACCCACATTATTTGACAATCACAATACTTTCCTATTCAAGCCTTGTAGCGTGCCCCTTCACCCATTTACAACATAAATACACACGTTCCTTGAAATACGTAGACTACCATAAACCAGAATATTTCCTCAAATGCTTTCATATTTTCCCTCATGTCTTCACTTCTGTTATTACCTCATCAAGCCGTTATTCCACATTTGTATCAACATTATTCTCTCTTCCGACTTTCCTCTTCACCCATCTCCCTTCCTTTTTTTCTATTTTATCATCCCATTCATCACCATTTCCAAGCGTCCACCGCCCTCCCATTCCCATTTCTCTCAGGGCCTCCCCTCTAAGTTCCCGCCGCCCTTGTTTATTGGTCTAAAAGCGATGCAGCGGGATGGGCGACTTTAATTAACTATAATTAAGAAGAGAGAAACTCGCGGAAGGGCGATTGCGAATTTACGGCTTCCCTTCGCTCTTTCTCACCCCGACCCTTACCCTCCGCCTCTGTCTTTCCTTCTCTCTCTTCCCTTCTCTCCCTCCGACACGCCCTCCTCTCCCTCCGACACGCCCTCCTCTCCCTCCGACACGCCCTCCTCTCCCTCCGACACGCCCTCCTCTCCCTCCGACACGCCCTCCTCTCCCTCCGACACGCCCTCCTCTCCCTCCGACACGCCCTCCTCTCCCTCCGACACGCCCTCCTCTCCCTCCGACACGCCCTCCTCTCCCTCCGACACGCCCTCCTCTCCCTCCGACACGCCCTCCTCTCCCTCCGACACGCCCTCCTCTCCCTCCGACACGCCCTCCTCTCCCTCCGACACGGTTTTCCTCGACATGCCCTCCCCCTTGACACGTCCTCCCCCGTCACGCCCATCCTTGCGACCACCCCATCCTCCCATACACGCGTCCCCCCGAAAGGTAATACCGGACACGCCATCCCCTTCCCGACACGCCATCCCCTTCCCGACACGCCATCCCCTTCCCGACACGCCATCCCCTTCCCGACACGCCATCCCCTTCCCGACACGCCATCCCCTTCCCGACAAAACTCCTCCACAACACGTCCACCCAGACATCACGTGACGCATCTGTCGCGATGGATGTCTCCGACGCCCCCGATCCCTGTGATTCTACGCAGTACTCCCTCCCTTCTGCGCGCCGCCTTTTCCGACCTGCTCCCGCTCCTCTGCACCTCCATTCTCCCACCACTCTGTTCCCCCTCCCAGCTTCACAGTGCTCGGCGTGAATAATCCTGCCACCAAGGGGCCCAGCGCCTCTCCGTCCTTTGCTTCATAAGCGCCCGCGCGCATAACAACGGAAAATATTTCATTATGCGCAATTTTTAGACAAAAGAGCGTGCGGGGGAAGCGGGAGATGCACCATTCGCAGACACGGGCGTTGTCACGCGCCCCTCGTCTGACTGCCACGCCAAGGTGGTCTGTTTTGTGCAGGCAGCGAGGGGCGATTCGCGAACAATAACCGACATCCAGTCCTTTGATATTTAAATAAAATTAAATCTAGGTACACGCGGCAGACGGAAAAATTCAATATGTAACCGTGACACACAGTTCATTAGTGAAGAAGCCTGGTTAGTTTATTAGACTTTAAAACTAGTTTCAGATCTAAAAAGTTTACTGGGAGCTTGTATGAGTACGAGACATGGAATTATTCTGAATGTAATACACTTTCGATTATTCTCTACACATCTACGCCTGGAAAATATAGGTAATCTTCTTTCTATTTACAAAAAACGATACTGCACATCTTCGCAAACTTTTAGTATTGCCAAAGATATCTACTCTAGATTGAAGGAGAAGAAGAACAGAGAAAGTGATTCCTTGGATAAGAAATTATAGTTGCGATTAGGAAGTAAGAATAGTTTCCGTATCCCTCAATAAAATTAATATAATAAAATCACAGTAATAAAAATTAGCCTCGAAGTGAAAAATAATAAAATCGCAGAAAACTAATAAGAGTACCCGACATCTTAAATTTTCTTCCGCGTAGACGAGAGATCGGCGTTATGTCATTGGTGCTAAGAGATTGATAAATGCCCCGTTTGTTTCAATTAACTAGTGCTATAAGTGGGTCATACAGGTTTAGCCGGTTTTATGATTTATGGTCGTAAAACATTGTCATACGAATTTCAGAGAAAAGACACTAAAAAAGGGGAAATTCATTTTGAACACCGAAGATTAATGAACATAAAAGGATGACGGTCTTCTTAAAATTTTAGATGCTATTTCCGAAAGGAAATATTTTATCTAATACTTGATACTTCCTGTAAAAGTACCTGATATTACTTCACATTAACATATTTTTCGATTTTCAGAGAGAGATCGTGCAGTTTGGTTCATATGCACATATCAATTACTTTGTTGAATACATATGAGTGTGTAGTGCGTAAGATATCGACTAATTTTATATGAATATTGGATCATAATTAATTAAATTCTCTACAAAATAGTTCTTAATTTAAATAGTGACAAAAATTGGAATTTCTGAGGGAAATTGTTTACTTACACATTTGATTTTAAAAAATATAACAACTCTCGATTTTATTGGACATGGTCATCCATTCAAGTGAATAATTTTTCGCAAGTACATCAGCACAATTCGTCATAAAACACATGAATGTATTATTTTAATTGCTCATATAAATAATAAATTAACGTTTACAGAAAATAGCATCATTTATAAATCTGGGTGCATTAAATTATGAATTAATATGTTAATCATGATTGACGCAAATTAGTATTACGCTTCTGTCAAATTTATCCCCAGAGAAATTGAATGGGATTTTTAAAACATTTTAAATATTTTTAGGATAATTTTCTGCTTTGTTTTGCATGAATCGACACAGTTTCTTGAAGCGTAAATAAGATATTTTATTAAAAACAATGCAAGTATGGCTTCTATTCTACCCCTGTCAAACTTCGAAATGTGAACACAATAGTGTTCTTGGCAGACCTAAAATGCAATTCATGAAGTTAAACATACTTGACGCCATGAAAATGTTGTTGCAGTAACTGAAGTATTCACCAAAGTGACACTCGTGTAGCCTGTTTCCATTACATTCACTGAATAAACTCAAATATAGAATATGGCTGACATATTATATAATACGGCTTTTGTTGTTTAAACTTTTAAGAACCAAAAGTAACAAAAATTGGATTTGACCTAGTTGCATTTTTATGTAAAATACATTTTTTCAGGTCGTATTTTATTATAAGGATTATTTTTTTGGTGTTGCATTGCATTTATTGAGCACAGTTCATAATGACGTAATGAGTACTCATTTCTCAATTATTTGAACAAATCCTTCCATTCGTTTTAGACGAACAGAATTTTATTACAAAAAGGAACAGTTTACTTGAATACACTGTAATCAACATGCACATATGACACGTGAGTAGTGACGCGTGAGGAAGTTCAGTATTACCGTTTTTATCAAATGCGACTTGATGTCACTATGGTACCCACTAGGTGCAGGGGTGTACAACAGTTAAAGCTACAAGGGCCACAACTGAAACCTTTAATATGGTTGCGGGCCATGTTTTCATTCCTAGGATGATCCACACCTCATTTCCCCGTATTGTTGATCTCGGCAGCTTGCCCGGCTGCTCTGGAACGGGAGGGTATTGGGTGAAACCATGCGTGATATCATGCTGAACCATGCATAACGCATTAAAACACATTGGCATGATTTTGAATTTCTGAATTTACTGGAAAAGAAAATTCCATAAATTTAAACTTAACCTATTTTTACATTGAAGGATGGTGTTGGCCTCACAGGGTGCGTGCGCTGGTCACAATAGTGTATTAACTCAGTGTTGTCAAGGTCGATGCCACGAGCGGGAGTCCGTAGCACGAGTGCCACAAGAAATCTATCCTCCACGCAGTTCCGTCACCCCGCCACCAGAGACAACGCCAAACGTGTATATATTGTAAAACGGCGGGGTTACTATTAATAGTTTCCTTTCCCGGCGCTAGTTGCGCAGAGAAGCTCGTGGCATGGCACAGTGCCATGAGACGTGCCACTGCCACCAGAAGAAGTCCTTGACACCACTGTATTAACTCGACAATGAATTGAAGAGATTAACTTTTTACTAATAACCATTCGCAGGCCACAGTAAATGGCGCCGTGGGCCGCATGCGGCCTAAGGCCCGCCATCTGGACAGCCCTGCTCTAGTGGGTCGAGTCTTTCTTGCACACAAGTACAGAATATCGCCCGTCGAGGTGATCCCCAACGGTCTGCGCAGTAATCGAAATCTCACGCCCGTGTAATGGAAGAACTTTTTAATGTATATTCTCAATTTAATTTAAAAGAAACTAATTTTTCACATTTACATACACCAATTTGAATGAAATGCATATCCGAAATTCGATTCGTTCATGTTATTTCCTTGAGGTATTTCCTGAGGGCAAAAGGGGAAGAACGAAGGGGAGAATACGAGAGCTGTACACCTCAGTCGACAGATCTTGGGACGTGAGAAACGTTCGAAAACCTATGGTGAAATATACACGTTCATAAATACTGTCAAATGCCAACCGCGTTTTATACATGTAATCTCCCTTCTATACTTAAGTTTTTCTTTGTTATAACCATTTACAAATTATACATTTTCTGTCCCATTTTGGATTATTATAGTAGTTCTTGTAAAGTATTTCTATCGAAAAAATTATTACAAATATTAAAATAAATTCGTCATCCTATAGACTCCTCAAAGCACGACGTTGTCATTCTCATCTAGTCTATCCAATGTACTATCTACTCTACTATAATTCACTTCAGCATTAAATCCTTAAACATCTTTCCATTTTCTTGACCAAAATGCTGTTACCTTCAACAAAATTCATTGAAAATATAATGGGTTCTCACCTAGACTTCTTGGTATCGACAACAAGGTTCAAATACTGGTAACAAATAAATCTTAAATAAAATTTTACCGAATTCTTTAAAAACAATAAACCTTAATTTAAAATTAATGTCAATTATCTTAATGTAAAACTGTCAAGTATTTTTATTCAATCGCACAGTTATATTTAAATCACAATAAAGTTACTGTAAAATATGAAATAATACACATGTTAGTAATATAGAGTATTATCATTTTATAAAATCATTTAACAAGCTTTTTTTGGATTGATATTTTCTTGTTTTTAAAGGAAAGTATTATTTATCATAGATAATTTCTTCAAAACAAAAAGATCCGAAAGTTCTGTTCCCTCTGCTGCAAACAATTCAAAACATTCGTTTACTACGTAAAAAGCCAAGAATCGATCATGGATGTCGCAATATATCTGCGCCTGTCCATATATTTCATTTTTAAACTGCATTTTGGTACACAGGAACATTCGAGTAAAAATTAATCATTCGTACATTTCAATACACTCGACAGAAAATCAATGTTCGCAAACTTGATTTATAGGTAGCATTCAAACTGTATCTCAGAACAGGCGTATCATCTACACTTCATTAACAATTTAAATAGTCTTAAGCAGTGTCGAGTTTCTGGTGGAAAGCTTGTGGACACAAACCTTTCAACAATTTGAATGTTCAGAAGTAAAGAAATAGTAGTTTCGAAAGGCAGAAAATACATATATCTATGATATTATTAGCAAAATAGGAAAAAATACTGTTTCGTTTGAATCTGGAGTGGCTCAACTGCAAAGTACTTCTTTAATATTGTAATTATAAATGCAATGTCTAATCTGAATTACTTGTTTACTTCAAGGTTCATGATAAACATAGGTTAGGTTATCATATTTCTGGTTATGCTTTGTGTGCGTTCTGTGTTGGCACCACAGACATTTAACTTGTTTCAGAAAATAAGCACTGGTCCTTTTTCTTACGTAATTAATAAGTGTATCTCGCTTAGTTTTGAAGATTTTGAATGTATATGTATTTGTGTTTGTGAATGTGAATATAGCAAAATTGAATTTTTATTTCACATTACATTTCATTACATCAAACAATTCAAATCCCGAAAAATGTCAACTATCATTATCGTAATTCGCATTTAATATATCTGGATTATCCAGAAAATCGACTTCCATTGGGCACATTTCAAAAGAACGACAAAAGGGACTAAAATTTAAAAATAGAGACAATTTGATCCATTATGGTCTCAGACTGTCGTGGCTTATACCAACGATGATGGTTATTGTAATCTCGATCAGATTTCCTAAAAACTAAATTAAGAATATTTCTTTATTGTTCAAATGTGTCAATCTGTCAACGCAAATCCTTTTACAAATAAACTTCTCAATATTGTCTGTACGAGTATTTAATATTGAAAATTTAATTAGATCTGATTGGAAATGAAAAGCAAAACATCAAAACTCATGTCTGTTAATCAGTGTTCATAACGAACACCTTCAAATAATTCTCGGTCACATGCCAGAGCTCACCTTCCAACTTTGACAGGCGACAAACAAAAGCAATGTCCAGGTGCTTTTACGTTCTCGCGAAAAAAAGGAACGGTGCCAGGAGCAACACCGATGTAGGGCACGGTCGTATTCGCAGCTTATGTAGCATTAATTACCAAAACGCGGCATTATTCGTACGCAAACGCAGGCTTCGCGTCGAAAAAAAAAAAACGAGAGCACCAGTCTCCTTTAATTCCTTTTAATTATTTAAGGCTTAAAATAACAAATGTTTATTGGAAGCAATAAAAATCGCCATAGGAAACAAAAGAACGACGCGTAATAATGGTTTATTTTTCTGAGCGCGGGTTCGCCGAAAGCGCAGGAGAGAGCGCTGTCGGCGGTCACAGCGGAAATTCCGTAGCTGGCAACTCTCGACGCGGGGCGAAACGCGTCTCGATCGCTGCGCGTGCCAGATATCGACCACGCCCCTTCGACACGCAGCCACTTCGAGCACCGCTCGACACGCCGCGCCGCGCCGCGCCGCGCCGCCGCGCCGCGCCGGGCCGCTCGACAAACGAAGAGCGGGTAGCGAAAATCGCGCCACATGGACATTGCAGGTGCCCGAAGCGGACCGGTCCAACTCCACCTCCTGTTCAGTATTACATGCATTATAGAGGTGGTGTCTAAGATACGTAAGAAATTAACTCAGCCTAGAACCCATTGAAGATCACATCACATACCTATCCACTAACTTCTAACATTATTTACCCCAAATCCCTTGCCCTTGCAACCTTCAGACTCGAAATAAATCCTAACCACATCAAAATAAAAACCATATCCCTACAACATATTCCTGAAAACCTTCTCCGAATTCGAACCAGAATTAGAGAACTCAAAAGGGTATCCCTCACCCGTATGTTAGATTTAAGAGTTAGAAGTAAGTTTTAAATGCAAGTTAGCACGTAAGCCTTCCAACATTACGTAAAATAGAAAATATACCTGAATAATGTACAACCAACATAAATCAATAAAAAAATATGTTAGGGAACTTTTTCGGTGCTGTAAGGTGGTGTGTTCTTCCTTATCTCAAGTTCTTTTATCATAGACGATTTCTTTACTAAATTTAAATCTGTTTTTCAATATTTAATATTATTAAAAGGAAGTGCTTTAATAATGTATCGCTTATAATTAAAACTTTCAACATGAGTTTTGTAATGAGTATCCTGTTCTATTAACTACTGTGTCACCTGCCACTTTTCTGAGTCAAATGTAATATATTTAAACGAAAATTTAAAATTACATATTGGATATTTTTATAAAGTGGATAACTCTTCGTATGTTAATCTATTGGGAACATCTTGTTACTTTCATTGTTAGATGCGTAGATGGTACGAATAAATATGTATTTTTGATCATAAAGGATCAATCAATGTTTATTCCAGGAATTAAAACTTTAGTATAAATACATTTATTTTTAGTTCAACGTTTCGTACATTCAGTACGTGCCTTGTCAAGAGCAATACGATGGTAACGGTTGACAATGGTATACGGCCCATAAATGTTCTCTACAGTGGATATCCCTTAACGAACGTATAGAGTATTGTTGAATTGAGTAATTAAATGTAATGGAAGTTTAATATTATTATATGTATGGTAAAAATAAATAAAACCACAGTTCTTAAAAGAAGATAATCCGCCAGAAATGCTTATTTCACCAGAAATGCTTATTTATTAAACAAATATTATCGTACTTCTTTAACACACATTGTTACGAGTTTGTTTCGTGCTATCTTTCTTCTTCCTGTTCCTTTTCTGTTCTATCACTAAAACTATATTAGTTATCTGATATAGATAAATATTACAAGACTAGTATAGATAAAAATTATGTTTAATAACATACGATATGTACTTCTTTATCTTCGTCTATTACACCGCCTTCACGCCACATGCAGAATTCATGCATGTCTATGAAAGAGTGCTTGTCATCACAGACAGCTGCGCTGTTTACATGGTCCAACTTTTCTACACTTCCCCAGATTACTAAGAGCACATGCTACGCCTAATTTCTGTAGAGGACGATACATAATTATGTACACGATACATACGGCCATATTTGGAACTGGCCGGTGGCGCTGTGACGCAAAGAAATCATGCACTCCCTACTCAGGACTGTAATACTCGAACTTGCAAGTTTGGCACTCGAACAAAATTTAAGAAAAAATTGGAGCCATTTTTGAGAAAAGTTTGAAAATATCCCAGGGGTTTCATATATAGTATACCTCAAAATTAAAATATCGGTTTCAAATTCACGGCGCCGTGACATCAATCTGATCGATTGAGGAATATCAATATTGAAGAAAACCAGCTGAACGGTTTAGGCGCCAGCGTTGACTACAGACGAACAGACAGACGTTTTGCGTCAGTCGATGTTTCGGTATCAAGTTCCCCCAAGCCTGGATTCAGACTACACTACGTGTTAGAGGAGATAATTTACTTTAAATATGAAGACATTTTATCCACTTTTTCGTTACCAGGGCCCGGCAATGAGAATTCTTTGTCCATGTGATCCTGACAGATTTGTCATGGGCTGGGCGGCCCGTAACAGTCTCAATCAGAATGCCTTGGCCATTGGTGGGGTGATTCGAATGAACGTTGTAAGGGAGTGAGTGCTTAATGGGTGGATGCCAAAGGACCCAAGAGTCAGTGAAGACCTGGTCCAAATTGGAACTACAGAAGGGTGGATTGAAAAGTACTCCAACATGCACATTGCAGTCCGGATCAGATACAGACCATCTTTTTGCCTCAATAAAGAAAATTTTGGAAATGGAAATATATCACTTTTGTTGGCGAAGTCAGATCGATTGTGCGGAAATGCGTCTGCCGTTGATATCTGTACAGAAGGAATTTGCAAATGTAGTGCAACATTGAGAGGAATATGTTGATTGATTAGCGCCGAAAGTGCAAGTAGTGGGGAGTAGAAGCTTTGCGGGTAGGGGAGAAGTCTGATGTAGCACGACGCGGCGCGTAGATTGAATGCCTTGGCGTCTAATACAATGCTCCAAAATTATATGCCAACTTGTTTAAATTGATAACATCTAGTAGTGCAACTTCAAGGGCCATAATTCACTGTTTACGTTCTGTGAACTGCTGTGCATCCACCTTTATATCCACCACTGTATGTATTTTCCTTTTTTTATTAAAAAAATAACATGCTCATTGTGATTCTTCAGCAATATTTTAAAGCAGTAGCATTTTCAAAAACTTTATTATTTATTATTTATTTCTAACTAGCAACAAATTACAACTTAAAATCTAATTGTTCACCAGAAATGTTATAATATCGAAATCATTGCAAAATGAAGAAAATAATAAGAACAATTTCTCGCATGAAGATTGAATAAAAGTAAAATGTGTGGCAATTCCAAGTAGGGTAATGTTTAACAGCACAAATATTTGTGACCATTTTCCCCAGTATGAAACTTAATAAAAGAGATCAACGAACATACCTCTGTGACGATATGTTACGGACGATCATGAGATTATCATGGGTCTTGTTAAATAGAATTCAAAGGACTTAATGTTTTTATACGATGTCGTAAACAATGAGTAAATAGTGTTCGTTGGTTTGATTTTAGAAATATAGAATGCAATCTAGTCAGAAATTAGAGCACAAAATAATCGTGATTTGTTTTTCAAAAATAAAAAATATATTTTAGCTTTGATAGAATTTTTATTTAATTAAACACAGGTAATGAAAAAATATTTTATTTCTGTCATCATCAAAGCAAAAATAATTCAATATCATACTTTTATGTTTAGCAAAACCCTAAATTTGTTATTATATCGTAGCATAGCGAATTAAATTGTCAGCCCTACAAGCAATTATAATACTTGGTGTCCAAATCAAATATGTGTAATTCGTTGTTTCATATTTCACACCGTCATACATCGACAACAAACATTTACAATATAATTCAAAAGGGCAATATTACTTGAACTGTATGCGCCAGTCATGTTCTCGTCGATTGCTCTTTCAATTTACTTATATGATGTTATACAATTATGAAAATTGTGCCTTCTAATTTATATTCCCCACACTTAGAATGAGTCTCATCCCGCCCTTCATCGATTTTCGCATTTGCCCCCGAGCTGTTCGCGCGCAGCTCCTGACGACTAGTGAAGGTGCAAATGCTGTGCAGGCCTGGTGTAGGGCATGCGATATTCTGGGAGAGAGCAATGTTCATCCCCCGCTGATCGGCACAGACCTACACGACGGCTTATGAGATTTCCCTATCCAACTATCTCCTCCAGCGAGGCGTAGCTCCAGGCAGGACAAGCTTTTACGTTTTCTTTTGGTCTCCTGCAACTGTAGAAGTGTAGTGCAAGTGAGTGCGCAAGTATATGTAAAAGGAGAAGAGAGAAAAAGGTTGAAGAAGGAAAGATCGCGCGTTGTCAGTGGTCTGTTTGTTAAGGTACTGTTCCAGCATTTGTCTGTAATTAATTAAAGAAGTTAGAGAAAACTTCTGATCAGAGTAGAATTTTCCTTCAGACAGTGGATGATTTCGACCTAGCTTTATAGCTAACGTCGAAAAAACCATCTCTAAAAGATTTTCACTAATTTTAATACATGGAATTGATTTATAAAAAGTGTAACCATCTTATGCGTTATCGAAAACTCCAATCATAATGACAAAAGACCACAAACAGACTAATGATTTGACAAAAGTATATAATATCTTGGAATTTTTCCCTAGGGCTTTTACCCAGCCAACAGCCGGTTACCGTTTACGTTCAGATGGGTTGCATATTCTACCATACACTAGACACAAACACACTTGCGGTCTCCTCTGATCTGGGGTCAGCAGAACGCGAGGCCCTCCGCGAACACATACATGAGAGACAAGGGACAAACAACCATGCCTAAGGCGGGACTTGAACCCGCGACCGTTCCGACCGAAACGCAGAGTCCACGCTCTTAGCCATCTCAGCCATTCAAGTTGGCTATCATGGAATAATGACGAATAATCGAATTTTATATGAGACACTGAGAAAACAAGCATACTAACCCACATTCTTTGTGAATGTGAGTTACTGACGTTAACTAATAATATAATACGATATTAATATCGTATTATGTCTAGCATTATGACATATATTATGACATTGACAGATAATGTAATACGATATTAAATATCGTATTATGTTATCAATTAACGTCAATAACTCACATTCACAAAGAATATGGGTTAGTCCACTTGTACTCTCAGTGCCTCGTATAAACCATCATTTTGAACATAGCATAGTCTCAAAACTATCGATGTTTTAAACATTGATGGTTTCAAAATTTTAGTAAACTCTCATTAATATTCGTGCGGAAAGATTTAATTCGACCGAGACCGTACTGTGTTAATTCATAATTAAGATTTAACTGAAAAAATAATTCCAAAAATAAGAAGAACAATTAACAAAACTTTTATTATCAGATTGAATAATACAAAAATTATGGAAAACTTTTATTGATAAAAACTACTTCTTTGACTTCTTAACTTGAGCAACTTCAGCCTCCAAAAATTTTCAATTTATGTACATTAATATAGGTTTATTGTTGCTGTGATACTTTCTTGTGGTACGTTTTTAATTCAAAATTAAACACAACATAAAAATTTCGGCCAAAAGACATTAATATTAAAAACTATATTGCCTTCGATATATCTATCATTAAAAATTACGTTATATAAATTCTTTATTATTTGCAAAAGTCAATTCAGTTCAATAATGCGTTACTTTACAAGGCGAGGCTCAGTCCATTGGCCCACTTTTCCGCCTAACGGTACAAATTTTGCTACGCCCCTTTTGCCATTACGCAGCGAAAGAAGATATCATTTGGGCGACGAAACAAGCGATTCGAATTTAAATCTAAGGCTTCTTTTGGAGATTTTTACATGCAATAAGGCTACAAGTTGGAACAGCCGGCATTACTTCCCTTCTGAAGGCAGGCGTGCGAATGATTTTTTCTCCCTTAAAACTTTGAAGGTGAAAGTTTTTCAGCTTCGGTTGGGACCTTCAAATCCAATTATAACAGTTCTATGCGCTAACCGTTACCCCGCCAAAGCTGCATGGAGGTCGACGCCGCGACCCGAATGCAGTGCATAGTGCAATTTCTTAAGAGAAGACAATTGACTGAAGCAATTAGGAAAAAATAGCTGCTCTGGAAATTTTGCAGAAGTTTGTGATAGTGCTAGTGAAACCGGCTATGATTCGCTCTTGCAGTATAGTACATTTCACACGCTACTGGACATTGTGAATGGTTTAATGCTATGCTCTGCAAAAATTCAAATAGGTGAAATATTTTCATGCGGGTATGGGTTTGTTCTATGTCCTGGTTTGGAGGTAGAAGTGTCAAGTGTCCTATTATTAAAACGTTCTCCCTCAAGTTTGAGCATGTGTTTGCTAAGACACTGTTTTGGAGAAATTTGAGAATTTTTTCGAGATAACGATGAAGTAATAATTCCGGCCGATATTTCACAATTGCAGGAGCTAAATAAGAAATGACTGTGCGGCGGATTGCTTAGAAATTCTGTTCGGGGTCACTTGAATAATCATGAATCATTATCAACAACGCCCCACATGTCCGATTCAATTCAAACTACTCTTTAAGCACTCGCGATACTAATGAGAACAAAGCGTGAAAATTTCAGTGAAATCGGTCGAGTAATTTTTGGGTCTATATGCGACAGACATACGCACATTACCTTTATATACATGGGAGAGGAGTGATGCCTCTAAATCTTTGCGTCATGGCATCACCTGATTGCTGAAACAGACGATTTCCACAGACTTAGATAATTTCAACAGGGGAATGAACCGTCAACTGAGATTACTGAGATTATAAAGTTCAGGTAAAATAAAAATGTGGTTTATGAGAATACCTTTTCATCCATGGAATAAGAATATGAGTATCCAATCGACTTCAATAAACATAACCTCTTCAAATACTGCTATGTTTTGAAGAGTATGGCAGTGAAATTCATGTGAAATTTATCACTCTAATCAATGTATAAAGGAGTATTGCCGATAGTAAACACTTTCACTATTCAAACTCATTACTTTATGGAATGTTTGGGCCATTCTCAAAAATCTTTCCTTTTCTTCAGGGAAAATTACACTATTTAAGGTAATATTTTGCTGGACATAACTCCTTGTCAGTTTAAATAATCTCCTTTCTTACTGACACCAATCCAATTAACGGAAGTGCCCTTCATCTTCGTGGATTTTAAATTAAAAATCCTGAAAATTGGAAGGCGTCTAGAAATCCGATACTAATATTTACAGATAATTACATCTTCAATCTTTAGTCGTCACTTCTGTTTTTGATTCTCGTATCCGCGGGTATAAAGCAATTATTCAACCTGCCGCCAGAAAGTACGGAGCAATTTGTGATATTGAGCATTTTCTTATACCCTAAACAATTATTCATTCCCGAGTGTTCAAAGAAGTGTTTCTTTGAGGCCATTTTTATGAATGTTTGGTACTGTAAGCGCTACAATTAACAAATTTAACAAGTTTTCCTTCTTACACCTTAAATCTACTATAACTTAATTCTACAAAAAGTACACAGGAAAAATGCAATGTAGATCTATACTCACAAACGAAGAAAATTAATTAAACGTTTTCACTAGTTTGGCCTTTTTTGAAACATGACAATAAGCAGGGGAAAAGTGAGTGCAGTGAGAAAGTGATAACAGTCAATTATTTAGTGTATTGCGGAAAATTTGGGTTTGGTGGTTGGTACCTAACATTAATCATTTACATATTTTCGCATTTTATTTGCCTCCTTTACTGCTGTCTCAAGACTGCTGCTGTATTTCTGTTAAAAAATATTTCATTGTTCAGGTAAGGAAATTAAATTGTTACTTCATTTCTGAGGCTGTTCTTTTAGTAAGACAAAGTATTGTCCAAATTTCATTTTATAACCGAAAAGTTCATAATTTTTAAGAAAGATAATAATAGTAAGAAGAAGAAGAAGAAGAAGAAGAAAAAGAAGAAGAAGAAGAAGAAGAATGAAGCGATTTTCTCCCAAATGCTGTCTCTCATCAATGATTTTAGCAATGACATCTGCATGAAGTTTGGTCTTGACAAGTGTGCAAAAGTCAACTTAAAAAGAGGCAAAATTACCACGTCACAGAACACTGAAGTTGATAGACACACTATGATTCAAGATCTTGAGCCAGGTAAAACTTACAAGTATCTGGGCATTGAAGAATGTGTGACCATCTCGAACGACACAATGAAAGAGAGAATTCGCAAGGAGTATTATAGGAGAGTGAGATTTGTCCTGCAGTCCGCTCTGAACTCAAGGAATAAAATATCAGCAATAGGTAGTGTGGCGGTGCCTGTAGCCGAATATAGTTTCGGACTAGACTGGACTGAACAGGAAATTCGCATCATGGATCGAAAAACCAGAAAACTGCTTACAATGCATCATGTTGCCCACCCCGACCTGGTGTACATAGACTTTATGTGTCACGTAAGGAAGGAGGAAGAGGCCTGAGACAAATTGAAGCCTCCTGGCACAACGCATTAACCGGGATGGGAAAGTATGTAGTCAGCCATCAAGATGACCCACTTATGAGGCAGGTCATGAAATCTGACCGAAGAATGGGAAACAGAGGCATTGTAAGTGTAGCAAGAAGCATTGCGAACAAGACTATGCAAGACATCCAGAATGACAGAGATACTAAACTTCTGATGCTACTTAACATGAAATTTGAGAGAAAAAAGTTAAAGAAATCGTGGAGAGACAAACCACTCCACGAACAATATTTGAAACAAATGGACAAGGTGCAGATCAATAAAGGTCAATCATTTATGTGGCTTAAAAGGGGAAGAATGAAGCCAGAATCGGAAGCACTTGTAATAACTGCCCAAGATCAGGCCTTGAGAACACGACATTATGATAAAGCGGTTCTCAAAATTTCCCAAGATGATAAATGCCGCATTTGTCAGGAACACGTAGAAACCATTGATCATATTGTCTCAGCTTGTCCAATCCTAAGCAAAGACCGAATACTTGAACAGACACGACAGGGTGTGTAGCTACCTCAGGGTGCGTAGCTACCTCCACTGGCAGATCTGTACCGCCCTCGAAGTTCCGAACACATGCCCCAAGTGGTACGAACACTCACCGAAACCTGTGACCTCTAGTTGGATTGTGTACGATATTGTACGACCAACAAATTCAAACTGATCGCACGATAGCGGCAAACAAACCGGATATAGTCATCCGGGATTTGGAGAACAAATCGTGTTTACTTGTCGATGTTGCTGTACCTTGCGATCAAAACGTCGTTACCAAGGAGGCAGAGAAACGTCTTAAATACAAGAGTTTGGAAATCGAGATCAGCCGAATGTGGGGCGTAAAGCACAGGTCGTCCCGATAGTTATCGGAGCTCTGGGATTTGTTCCGCAAAATTTGTGTAAGAACTTGTCTAAACTCCCTGGTAATTCAAAAGACTGGGAAATGCAAGAAATCGC
This sequence comes from Acheta domesticus, assembly GCA_031308135.1. Taxonomy (NCBI): domain Eukaryota; kingdom Metazoa; phylum Arthropoda; class Insecta; order Orthoptera; family Gryllidae; genus Acheta; species Acheta domesticus. The sequence continues at coordinate 172,988,284 of JAHLJT010009419.1, forward strand.
TTTATTTGGAACAGCCCACATTTTGCGCAAAGTAGTGTAGAGGCTCCTACAGCCCCTAGATCTACCCCTTAGGTAGCTAGTTGCAACCTGGAGTAGATTGTGTATTCAGCCGACACATAACATCTTTAGTCGTGATTTATCGGAATAATAATAATAATAATAGTAATAATAATAATAATAATAGTAATAATAATAATAATAATAATAATTTGTTTTTGAAGATTTATGACAAATTATAAAATATAAAGTTGGTTTGATATTACTCCTGCATTCAGGAACAGTGAGAAAATAATAGATGATCACTGAGACCACGTTCCATTGTTGCCAATTATTATATTTTTCATTCGGATTTCTTATAAGTCGTCTTTTAAACCAGGTGTTCAGTATTCACAAATTGTAAAACGTATTTTTAAATCTTATAATTTCTGAAAATTGGCAATCGTCTAAGACGTAGAGAAGAACAACTATTGTGACACACTGAACTTTATGCTAAGAAAAATCTAAGAAAATGAAAGGATCGAAGCCAAAAATGCTTTGTTTCAAGACGAGTGAAAGCGATGAAGATGAAGTGATTTTTCAAGATTTATCAACTGATTATGAGCTGCCTCATTTTGTACGTGAATCTTAGTAGGGGAGTTCAAAACGAAAAGAAATGTATCATATAGGAAAAATTCTGTCCGTAAGAGTCATTTGAATATAAAGTTATATTTTATAAGAACCATTTGAAACTAAAGAAAAAAGTTGTTATGCGTGATGTACCTGACATTTCTTTCATTGATAAGGAAAAAATAAAGGGCTTTTGCCTAACCCCACAATATATGGGAAGACGAAAAGGCAACACTATTTCATTTCCTAAATTTTGCTTCTCAGGATGTTCCCTAGAATTTACGACAATGTCTCATTGTTCTCATGACCGCCGTCTCACTGTTATCCCCATTCTCAAGGACACAGTGAGACAGATTCATTTTCAATTTTTTTAATGCATCGACTGTTAATTGTATGGAAAATGAGTTAATGTTGTCAGATACTAGTACGTATGATGCGCTCTGGATAAAAACGGTAACTCCCAACTGACCTCGCATTTTCAGTTAGAACTGTTGTCACACAGACAGACACACACACAGACACACACACACACACACACACACACACACACACACATATATATATATATATATATATATATATATATATATATATATAATCATATATATTCCCCTCAAAACCCGCCATCAAAAATTTGTCCGGAGTGAAAGTGAATGTGAACAAAGAATTATTTTTTTTCAAAACGAACTTCTGTTGGTATCTGCCATTATTATTCTGAGCGCCTCATATATATGGCATGTTTGCGCAAGAACATTTGAGGAGATATTACATTTTTTTCGATATCTAATTTGTGGTGCAATTTTTACGTCTCACTTTCCCCACTTATTCCCGTATTTGTTTTTAAACTTTTGAAAACTTTTAAAAGCATTCTACATTTTTATTATTTTTTACCCTTAGTTTCAGAAAATACGATTGAAACAAAAAAACACACGCAAATGAAATGTAAATAGCACCAAGTTCATTTGTAAAAGTTCAAAATGTAAATAGCATCAATTATTTGATGGAGATACCACGAGTATACAGTCCGTCGCACTCCGCAATCCGATCCACGTTAAATTTTCACGACAGCCAACGTCCTCCGTAAGTTATGCATAAGCACATCCCTCGCCAGTGGTAAGCAGGCCAAATCACATGTAGGATCGGCTCAAACGCATGTAGAACGGGATTCGACTCCAGAACCCGATGGTTTGGAATGAATAATTCCAAGACTTTGAAATCACCCAACACTGTTGGCCACTGTTCTTCCTTCTTTATTTCAGGGTGTAGAGTCGTACGTTGTGAAAGTGCTGACCACAGAAGGATCAGCGTTTGAAGCTTCCACGCGTAAAATACTTTAAATGTACGCTGATCTTCAAATATTAATTTCATTCTTCGCAGAATATGCAGGTCGCAAGATATTAGTAGGACATTTGCGAAATGGGACTAGGATCTGGTGTTTGGAACTGAAATAATTTCAGAACTGGTGATCAAATAAATTTGATACTATGAAAAGGATTTCATTTTGAATCTAGTCTTCTTGTTTTGCTCTGTCACGGGATCAGATGAAACTTAATTTTTGCTCTTTATTCTTGTTTAGTTACATAGTTTTGAAAATACTTTGCATATTTTTATCATATTCAGCTAGAAATTAGTTAAGGGGAAAATGTACCTTACGTATACATTTTTCTCTCTCCTTCGTCACGATAAAGTAATAATAAGCAGAGGTCTTTGCTCATGCAACACTCACCGTACTGAATACTCAGATTGACTTGGAATTTTGTCAGCTTGTTTAGCACCTTTCAAAACATCTACATTACAAATTTTTACGTGCTATGAAGCATTGCATGTAGTGGTTTTTCGACAATTAGTCCTGAGATCTTTCGTGACCTTACTGCCTGTGGAAGGGCGGAAATCGCTGCTCGCCGCCGATAGTGGCGGCGCCGTGTAAGAGTAACAGCCACCGAACCAGCGGCGAGCAGCGATTTCCGCCCTTCCACAAGCGGTAATGTCATAAAAGGTCTCAATACTAATTGTCGCAAAAACAATACTTGCAAATGCTTCATAGCACTTAAAAATATGCACTTATGGGATTTGAAAGGTGCTGAACAAGCTGGGAAAATTTCAAGTCAATCCGAGCATCTAGCTACTACAGAATCCAGCTGTAGGTCGACCCGGGATCTTCCCATCTAGCGGGAAAGAATACCACCCTCTCGCGTGATAAAAAAAATCTACAGTACACATATGCAATTAATGACCTTACCACATGACGCCAAGCAAAAATGACTCAATCGATGAAACCTCTTATTAAGGAAAATCGTCGGAAATACGATTGAATGAGGTGAGCAGCTCTTTACCGAAAAATTTCGAAAAAAAATGCCAATACTCTGTGTAAAAGCCAAGAACTAAATACAGAGCTTAGTGTTTCGAGAATAAGGCAGGTTAATAAATTCACAACTCATCGTGTTTTAAATTTTTTTAATATTCTACGAGAGTACTGTTAAAAATATGATCACATTTTCTACAATCTATTCTCCAAAATTAATCCTTTTCACATCATGATGTTCTCTACCGTATCGCTCAAGTGAATGGTTCGGGCACTTCAGAAATGCTACACAATAGCGAAGAGCACTAGTTACGGGATAAATATGCACATTATTGCGTTATTTCACCGACTATCGATTCATCTTTCCTGTTCAGTGAGCTACGCAGTGATCAGTTACGAGGGTCGCTCCGAATAGCTCTCTATAGAAATAACATTAAACGAAAGACTGGCTTTCCAATCAACTCTCTCTCTCGTGGAGCGTACTCATAGCGCACGGGCACGTTTATGGAGCCCGTTATTCAACGGAGCCATTTCTAAATTACTATCGCGCATTGGCTCGGGTCGAACCTTCGATGGATACGCCAACTATCCGGTGCAATGAAAGTAATAGACGTGTGTTATAATGGCCCCCCTTTTTAATAATCTGTAATATGAGACTTCGAGACCGTTGCGGTATCGGAATAGCACGGGTCGCTATTATTAGTGGTCCACATCACCCTCTAATTGAAAAATGGTCAAGAACAAGCTGAATACGACGTAATTTAAAAATAAGTTCTCGAGGAAGTGAAATTTATTTTAATGGTCATATGTAAGAGAAGCGAGAAAAAATGAAAGGAAAAAATTCAAGGAATTGGTAGTGAATTTATTAATAAATAAGTGAATGGTTATTCCAGCTTTATTTTAGGCTAAGTCATTTAATTTCATGAGAATGTTAATTTCTTGTTCTTCCCTCCAAACTCATCAGTCCAATAGTCTCCAACCAAACTTTTTGGCATCCGCAATGCAAATTTCCCACTTTGAGCAAACTTTCACGAAAACACCATCAAATGCAAAGGAGCATCTTCAGGCAGCATTCCTCGCATGTTGACGCTTCTGGGCAGCCCTTAACTCTATTCTTAACTTCACTCCCCCCTAAAATATAGCCTAATTTTCTAAAGTTAAACTAAAAGTAAATAGTTAAAAAATTACATTAACCTGGAATAAAAGCCGGAACCCGTGGTTTGCTCTGCCCACTGAGCTACGGAGACAATCCTTGCGTTGTAATGTTAGAGCAACTGGGCGTAAACCAGGAGATCCGCATTCGATTTCCGGTCGAAGTAATTTATGCTTTGATCATACTCATATAATGCGGTTATGTAGTTACAAACCAACAGCACGGCAATCAACAGCGGACCGAAGCATATCTTCGATCTATTTTGAATAGCCATGAAGGTGACAGTGTGGTGACAATTTAATAGTAAAAATACAAGGGTTGGTTAAAAAGTAATGAGACTTTTTTCTCTGAAATGACTTTATTGACGTAGGTATTAACATTTACTTTTTCTTCTTCTGTCAGCTCTCCGGCACTTATAGTTTTGCCATGGCTTCTTTTATTACAGCAGTCCAATCTCTTCGGTCTTCTGTTTTCAGTAATATAGGATCCCAAATACTGTGTGGCATTCACCCATTCTACATTTTTCCCATCTAATTGACATATTCTGATTTATGATAACTTCTCCTAATTGTTCTCATTTATTTTGTTTTGTTCTTATTTATTACCAATCCCATTTTTTTGCTCCTTCCGTTAATTGGTGTAATATAATTTCCATATCTGTAATTGTTCTACTTATTATCACTACATCATCAGCATATGTCATTACTTGTACAACTCTGTTTATAATTGTTCCCTTTGGATTTATGTCTATATTTCTTATTACTTTCTCCAGACATATGTTAAATAACATAGTAGCTAATATTTACATTTACACACCTTCAATATAATCGCCTCCGTTGTAATGACCTTTTGCCAAATGTGAGGGAGGCTTCTGCGCGTTTATTTCTGTTACGTCCTATGCTGACCGCCCTATAGCATGAATAATTTCTTCTCCGGTATTGTACCGGGTCCTTCGCTGTGGTTTTTGCATTTTGTTAAACAGATCATAATTGCAGGGACTCATATCGGGTGAGTAAGATGTATGTTCCAGAATCCCCCATTGCCAGCAGCGCAAGAGTTCTCCACGTGATGTCGTCCTATACGGAGGTTATCCTTCACATCATATCTGCGTAATCTGAACGATTTAACCCATCGTGTGACTGGAGTATGGCAACGCTGCGTCACACATGCTTCACGTAGCTTCTGAAAACATTTTTGCTTACTCCGGCATCGTGCCACTTTAATTTTGAACCACGACAGTTGGCCTACCTTTGTAAACATGACGTTAGGGCTTGCACTATTGCTACGACATTCAACAATTTATACACGACAGTAGACGGACAGAATATACTGTTCCCGCTCGCTGTCGACACTCTTCTAAAATACAGCGTCATAAACTGAAAGCCTGTCTGATGAGTCCTGAACTACGACGAAACGCTTTTGCTACCCTAACTGCTCATCCTTTGCGCCTCTGCACTAGGGTCACCCTGCACGCACACTTGTGCGGTAGGTGGACACGGCACCACGCCACTGTATCCTTTTTCTCGAATGAGAAATGATGAGAGGAGTTGAAAGTAACACCCCTCTTCTACATCCACTGGTCGTTGAACGAGTGAGCGTATGACAGGAGGCCGACTTTCCGGATCAGTTTCGTCTTGTGTTCGACTCTTCAGACGTAGACTTGATCCGCGTGACTGACGTGTCTTCACACTTAACGTTTGAAAAATTAAACAAATTTTCGAAAAATTGTACGCGACCTTATTTTAAAATACATAACTAAGAAACGGATTTCATTAAGGGAAAAAATCTCTATCTTCGTATTTGTAGTTGTAGGATCACGTCAAAAATATTTTGAATTTCTGCAATTTTCGAAAACTCAGATTTTTTCAACAAAAATCAGACATGCATCATTTTCTTCATCGTCCTTCACACTATTCAACGTCAAAAGTTAATAAAAAACGATGGAGCCTTTTTTTTAAATTTGGAAAATATACCAGAAGATTCTTGTCAAGTACACACCTCATTTAAAATATCGATTTCAAATTCAAGGGGTCGCGACACCAGGCGGATTGATTGAGAAATATGAATTTTGGAGTAAATCGGCTAAACGGTTTCGGACAGACGGACGGGTAGAAAAACGTTTTGCCATCATACGATTTTTCGGTATCAAGAACACACAAAACATGGATTCTGGCTACACCACGTGTTAGAGGATTTTTTTCTAAATTTAGCCACTGGATTTATCCATGTTTTCCAGAACCCTGTAATAAGAGTTCTTTCCGCCAAAAATTCTCCGTTTTTCCGCGCAGCATTACATAACTTTCTCTCTACAGCATAAGTGGTAGGGAGAAAGTATAAGGATTGGAAAAACGTCATTATCGAAATGTGTACACAATAAAATGTCTATCCTTGAATCTCAGGAATAATAATAATAATAATAATAATAATAATAATAATGTCTTCATTAATGGCGGGAGTCTGGAATTACTTCCCAATTTGCGGAGATGAAGGCTGCCAGTTCGGTTTCCTCATAAGGTCCGGGAGTTTACACATAGATCGTGATCGAACGTTTCCATATCATCCACATATGTCATCTGAAAAAACCATCTTGTGCAAAACCATTCACTCACAATTCAAATTTCATAATATTCTTACTACTATATCCAAATAGTGAGAAGCAATGCACCACTGTAATCACCTGCCGAGAAATGTGAACATGCGTAAATACGCGTAAATAATCTTCCACGTGTACGGCCGGAAACGAGTACAGTACCAATCACAGAAATATATTAAAAGAAATTTCACAGACAAAATAATTACTTATCTACCTAATTAAATGTGTGATAGGAAAAAATAACGTAGTCTGATTAAGATACTTATTGTTGTGACTGTACCTGGAGAGGAAAAATGCGAATCACCCGGTTTTGCAACCCATATATCGTGCTTCGTTAATCTTATAAATTTTACCACTGCATTTTCTGATAGTCATACATTCGTCTTGCACGACCCCAACACATTTTAAAACAATTTCAACATTTAATTCCAGATTTTCTCAACATCTAGGCTTTTGAGGAAATGTCCAGATTTTTAAACGTTAATTTCTACACCTACTAAAATGAAAAGCATCCTGATGTAGTCACGATATTTGAAAATTTGGAGAAAAGTGTGCCAATAATGTACCAAATATCCATCCCAGTACAGTAACGTGGAAAGTTACACAAAGCACATCAAATGTATAGTAATGGAAACACAGTCCCTAGAACGTATCACGACAAACTTACGGACTAGGAGACACAGAAATCCACGTCAAATATGGGATAAATTTAGATATTTGTTGGCAATCTCTCATAAACTGAGAACCATGGCCATCCAAAGAAAAGGATGAGGCTCTCACTATCTTTGGCGTCGGAGTGGAGATATCGGTCCCGCCCTCGCCCGCCGCCCTCGCCCGCCGCCCTCGCCCGCCGCCCTCGCCCGCCGCCCTCGCCCGCCGCCCTCGCCCGCCGCCCTCGCCCGCCGCCCTCGCCCGCCGCCCTCGCCCGCCGCCCTCGCCCGCCGCCCTCGCCCGCCGCCCTCGCCCGCCGCCCTCGCCCGCCGCCCTCGCCCGCCGCCCTCGCCCGCCGCCCTCGCCCGCCGCCCTCGCCCGCCGCCCTCGCCCGCCGCCCTCGCCCGCCGCCGAAACCGCAGGCGCGCTCCCCGCCTGGGCCCTCGCCCGCCGCCCTCGCCCGCCGCCCTCGCCCGCCGCCCTCGCCCGCCGCCCTCGCCCGCCGCCCTCGCCCGCCGCCCTCGCCCGCCGCCCTCGCCCGCCGCCCTCGCCCGCCGCCCTCGCTCGCCGCCCTCGCCCGCCGCCCTCGCCCGCCGCCCTCGCCCGCCGCCCTCGCCCGCCGCCCTCGCCCGCCGCCCTCGCCCGCCGCCCTCGCCCGCCGCCCTCGCTCGCCGCCCTCGCCCGCCGCCCTCGCCCGCCGCCCTCGCCCGCCGCCCTCGCCCGCCGCCCTCGCCCGCCGCCCTCGCCCGCCGCCCTCGCCCGCCGCCCTCGCCCGCCGCCCTCGCCCGCCGCCCTCGCCCGCCGCCCTCGCCCGCCGCCCTCGCCCGCCGCCCTCGCCCGCCGCCCCTCGCCCGCCGCCCTCGCTCGCCGCCCTCGCCCGCCGCCCTCGCCCGCCGCCCTCGCCCGCCGCCCTCGCCCGCCGCCCTCGCCCGCCGCCCTCGCCCGCCGCCCTCGCCCGCCGCCCTCGCCCGCCGCCCTCGCCCGCCGCCCTCGCCCGCCGCCCTCGCCCGCCGCCCTCGCCCGCCGCCCTCGCCCGCCGCCCTCGCCCGCCGCCCTCGCCCGCCGCCCTCGCCCGCCGCCCTCGCCCGCCGCCCTCGCCCGCCGCCCTCGCCCGCCGCCCTCGCCCGCCGCCCTCGCCCGCCGCCCTCGCCCGCCGCCCTCGCCCGCCGCCCTCGCCCGCCGCCCTCGCCCGCCGCCCTCGCCCGCCGCCCTCGCCCGCCGCCGAAACCGCAGGCGCGCTCCCCGCCTGGGATTCCAGGAATTTTTGCGGCGCGGCCAACGAGCTGCTCCCCGCCCGTCCCGCAGGCCCCCGCGCGCGCGTCCCCGCCAGCGCCAACGCCAACTCTTCAAGCCGCTGCAAATACCCCGCGCGAAGCCGCCTTGTCTCGATGGCGACGGCCTCCGCGCCTTTGTGCCCGTCAACGCCAATGCGGAAACCCCGCAAGACGTAGCTCAAGCGATAACGGCAGACGGCGAGGGCGAAATGGTGCAACGACCTGGATTTAGGTGAATATCTCGCGTGTGGCCGCATCAGTCCTAGTCTTCACGTTATGCTGGGATTTGCGAACTTTTCTCATTTTCGGGAGACATGAAAATACACGAGGTGAATTAATCATCGAATGTGAATGATAATACATTACTAATGTTTGACTTCCTATTTCCATTATCCTCATTTAATGAAGTACATTATTAAAATAACAACTATGAATAACTTCCTCAAATATAATAAACTCCAAGTTTTCGTCAAAAGTGTTACCATTATCAAAATGTGCCAACCAGTTCTATAACAAATTCCTTTGCTACCATTTTGTTTTCTCATAAAATTCACACTGAGAACCATATCCCATTAATCTCATCCCACTATTTAGAAATTGTTAAGTTTGGTTTAACATTTTTACAGTGACGTATTCACGAACAACTTGTAAAATATTCAACTAATGTGCCTTTTTTAAAATAATGAATTTTAATATTTCTACATAACACTTCATAATATCTTAGATATTTTAACAAAATGTGTACGTTTCTAATAGAAATTCAAAATTATTTTACGACGGTAGTAAAAGTGTTAATAGATCGATGATTTTAATGTGTATCCAATCAATGTTTACTGTTTGATCTGAACATTTTTCATAAATGAATTTCGTGATGCACGGGCATTTTACTAAACAGATAATAATCTGTTATAATTAGATTATTATCTGTGAATATTTATTTAACACAAATTTGTACGTAGCCAAAATTAAGATCGACAGCGCCTCTTTACAGAAAAAATTGAAGATAAATGTGTGAAAAGTATGCAAATCTATGGAACAGGAATGAATTTTACTTCCAACTCTTCTAGTTAAAAGTTTGATCCATTGCTAGATAACTACAGGTTGGATGTAGTGACGGCTTGTATTTTTAAATACAGAAAAATGTACAAGTACTTTTTGACAAAAATATATTGAGCACGCTCACAAAGCTATCGTCATGAAACTGACTCTGCACAACTCCATTTTAAAAAATAATTGCGAGGACGTGCAATTTGAGAGGCAAAAGTGTGCTACGTCAGGCTCTGCTGAAAAAGCCCATGAGCCAACGTCGCAAAGTCCGTTGCTGTAGCGCACCGATTCGGATGTGACGTAGGGGGCGATGGTGAAATTATCTGTGTATAAGGGAAACTATCAATAGCGACCCTGCTCTCAGAAGGCACTGTAATAGAATATTACAAGGTACTTGATAACACACAACTTCCAAATTTAATAGATAATGCTGCTCGAATAATATTTACGAGTATTCGTGGTAGCACATACGCATGTGAACAAGCATTTGCAATAATGAAATTTTTCAAAAACAAGCACGGGGTTCGATTAAGTATTGAACATTTGAGAAATACTTTACCAATGTTGAATCGAATGTAAATAAGATATGCACAGAAAAATAAAAACTAAAATGTAAATAAAAAAATGACAACAAAAAACGTTCTTAAATTGATATTTCTAAATCCCGCATTATCGTATTTCATGTGAAAAGAATAAAATCGTTTAGGGCGACTGTGACTACCTATTGCTCTCTTGTGGCGAAGTGATAAACTGCGTGAAGGGGTGATTTCGTCGTGCTACCCGTGCCACGAACTTCTGCTTGTGGCATTGACCTTGACATCACTGCCAAAAACGTTTCACAGGCGCGTTGATTCTCATGTACAGCTGCGAGAAAGATAAAATGATTGTGAGGTATGGTCAAAACTTCAGTCTTATTAAAATGGTTATAGAACAATAGACCAAGTTCATTGGATCCAGAGCTGACGCTATGTCAGCAACTGAGGTAAAAGTTTGCCAGCACTGTTTAGAAGATGGCCGAAATCACGTCACATGACCGGCCCCTGCAACAGCGTACGGATTTGGTCACGAAGCAAGGAACGACAGGGGACATCTTAGGGAACGCGTCGAGGATTCTCGCCTAGTAAAACTTACTCCACAAACCCAGTAGAAATGCATTTAATTTAGCATTCAGCACGCAGATAACTGAGATAACTATTTACTAAATGAATCGCACATGACACACCCAGCAATGAAAAACTATCTCTGGGGAGTACTAAAAATTCAAGCCTAGTGAAAATAACATCAATTCAGCACGGACTCCACACGCCAAAGTCGCAGAGTGAACAATTTGCTACCGTACGTCAAGCGCTGTCTAGAAGACGGCCAATGTCACGTCACAAGACGTGGTCACTGCTACAGCGCGCGAACTGTTTCTCAGTCGAATTTGCACATGATGCACCTAGCAACTAACTCTGAAGGATACTAAAAATTCAAGCCTAGTGAAATTACTACAACCTCAATAATTCGTTAAATTCAGCCCGGACTCCACACCCCAAGTCCCACGCCAAAGAGCAACAAACTGCTGCCATACGTCAAACACTGTGCAGAAGTTGGCCAGTGTCACGTCACAAGACGTGGCCGGCGTGGCTACCAGGGTCTTTTAACTCCCTTATAACGTGGTGGAGAACATTAAAGTGGCGCGCTCTCCTCTATCACTTTCTTACAGGAACTAAAACACGAACTGCTGCCAACGATACTTCAAACGTGCGTGGCTGCTGCGAAGGTTCGCGAGATACAAGCGGGCGCGTCATGTTACAAAAAATAGCGTCGATGTTCGCGCTTTCTTCAGCGGTTTCTTGTATGAATGTATTATGAATAATTGAACATTTAAAAGACAAATTCTGTGGTGGCAGCAGAGATTTTGCGGAAATCCATGATAAAGTTCCAAGGATAATGAGGTATCAACCAAAATAGTAGATTAACATTTTTAATATGTAGAGAATTTAGTCATACATATGTGTCGGGAGTGTTTTTCCCAATCATTAGTGACAATATAATATAGAAGTTCACAAGAAGTTCAGTTCATAAGTTAGCAAATGGAAAATTACATAAGTACGTAAATCTATTCTGTGCTATTTGGGTAAGTACTTTAATGAAATAGATTTTAAATTGAATAGATTGTAATATGTACTTATATGATGTTCCATTTGCTAACTATATTATAGTGTCACTAATGATGGAAAAAACACTCCCGTAACATATGTATGACTAAAATCTCTACATATTAAAAAAAATTAATCTACTCTTGTGGTTGATACCTCATTATTCTTGGAACTTTATTTAAAAAACACTTTTCGAATTTGTCAGAAATCCGCCAATTTTTAGGTGCGGAAGTTGGCGAGCGTAACCTACAGCTGTACCCGGCGACACTATCGTCACCTGTATTTGCATCCTCAAGCTTTGTCTCTGGTTTTGAGGAAGAGTCGCATGGCCCTGGTTTCAGTTTTCAATTTTCCCCCCTCCAGTTACCCTGGGAGGGGCGGGAATTTATTCAGATTAGCGAGTACATTTTACTCCAGCCGATTGGGATTGTGGAGACGGTGGAGGGCGGTAACTTAAATAAACTAATTAAAACTAACTTATTTCTAACTTAAAACTGTACACAGCGTACCTCTTTGAGCCTTGCCTAGTTTATTTACAGTTGTTTAATTTATTTGCTTAAAAGTTCTTAACATTGTTCATCATTAGACATCGGATGTTTAGGCACTAAAAAATCGTCTTTTAGGCGCCTAAAAAGGCACTGAAAATGTCAAGAATAAGGAGAAAAAAAGCCACAGTCGTAAATTACATTCACAATAAAATTAAAAATTATTAGTAAAACTTCATACATAATTACATTTACTTCTACATTTTATTCTTAATAGTTTCCATTGCAATATATTACCAGTAACTTTTCAAGGATCGCAGTTTCAAATCTGCAATGATTAGGAGACAAAATCAGTTTGAATACACAGAAGGATTTCTGAACACATACTGATGTGTCTGCCATATATTTTAGAAGTCCAATATTAGCAAGACTGAAATCTTTTGGGAATTTACATTTATTTCCACTCAATAAGTGCCCTCGGTGTATTGTCAATCAACCATTTTCTCAGAACATGGTTAGTATTTATGAAATAGGGAAATGGAGAAAAATATGTTGGTATACTTTCAGGAATCCTCTCGTATTTCAAAATACAAATACGTGAATTGAAGGTTTCGTAATGAATGGTCAGGTTGAGCCATGGCCAATTTTCTGATATCTTTGCATTGTATGTAAAAAATAATGTATAAAAGGCAAAAACCTGCAATAATTCTAAAGAAAAGCCATTTATGCCAAAATAAGCAAAAATAAGCATTATAAAACTTGGTCATATGTCATCATTTGTCATGATTTGTGCACATATATTACCAGCCTTTAAATAAGTTCGCTAGAAAAAAATGGGCATTTCCCTAAACATCCGATGTGAATTCATCGTCTTCTGAAGGTGTCTGCAGCGCGTGTATTCGCGCTTGACGCAGTGCACGGCGAGCGCACCGCCTCCCCCGCGCGGAGGTGGGCATCGGTCGCCAGGGGAGGGTGTGCCCGCTGCCAAACGGGCTCAGCCCATTAGGAACGCTAACCCCGCCGGTTATTATTGTAGAGGCGAGCGCAGAGCACGTGCGGACGCGCGGCGCGAAAACGCCCTCCAGATGCGCGTTTCAATTTGTTTTGCGCCGGGCGGTTTTAAGTCGTCTGCACTATCTCGCGCGGAACGCGGTAATATCCGGAGCGCACTGCAGCGCGAAACGGCGACTTTTAAGATGAAAGCTGATAAACGCGTGTAATAAGGACGACTCGCTGTATTAATAAACCAACCTTCTTTTTTTTCCACGCCTTGCGTGTAATATTTTACAGATCTCTCAGCACATACGGTCGCTGCACAAGAGAAGTGACACCTCAAAAAATTGTGATTTTGCAGGAGTACCGTCGTAATACGAACGGAGCAGTTTATTTCGCACCCAAAGGAAGTTTTTATGTTTATTTTAGTTTTAATCAAAGTAAAGTGTTTTCTTAGCATAATTATTTAATTGGAATTATAAATTACGATTTTTAATTTTGACACTTTTCTTACGCGCCGAAGAAATGTGAGCACATGACAAGAACTCGGGAAGAAGTGCAAACGCAGCACAAATCCTCTGGTTTGATGCGGGGTGAGGATCAAAAATATTTAATTAACGATTCGTGTAGTTCGTCGCCGAGCAGAATGTAACATGTTACAAAGCAGAATGCTCTTTTGTGGTGTAATGTTTCGCTGTCAATTAATTCAGCGTTCAAAATTAATCAATTCCCATACTGAAAGCACTAAACAACGCTCCCTCTGACACAAAAGCGTTTCGAAATACTGAATTGCAAACAAAAGGCGACGAAGTCTATTTGTGGTAGGTCATGACTCAAATCATGCTATTGAAACTATGTAACGTGATATATGAACTATTATATGTAACGAAGATAAACAATTTCAATAAAGTATTGTTCGATTTTACGTTCTTTCTTTGTATTGCAATATTTTGAAAAAAACTATCAATGAACTGCACAAAATGGTAGATACCTTGATTTTGATTGGCGCAAATATGTCTTAGATTTATACAAATATGTAGTAATGACTAAACAATTAACAATTCTGATGATTCACGTTGAAAATCTCAAAGTGTCTCCGTGACGATGACGCTACTATTCCAATTAGTAGTACTATTACTAATACTAATTAGTAGTTTTTTATATAACTTCATCAAAAAGGGCACACATGTTAATGAGAATAAACACAACACTTAAAGCGTCAACAATTGCGATAAACAATAATAATTAAAAGCAAATTTAAACACTGTGGAAAACCAGTTTCTATAGTTTATCAAGATACACGAAATGTAACTCCGAAAAAATCAATGTAATTTACAATAGACTAATTAAGAAGCAAGAAGCGCATAAGGTTAAGAAGGCACACGCCGAAAAAATGTACTGCACCATACAAACATAAATAATTCTGTTCAAAAAAATCATGTAATGGATTAAGTTGTAATATCGGTCCAATTTATTGCTTTACGTAAGAAATCTGCCCAAGCACACAAGATCACAACTCAAATCACGCCATTGCTCAAATACATTCGAGATGTGAAACCGGCACTTACATAAACGCACAGATAAAACGATCACTCACCTCATCAAATGAAAAAATCAGCACAACTTCGAAAATCAAAACGTTAAGCAACCGATCAGTACGTGCTATTAACGCACAATTTTAAGGGACACTTCAGCACCATATTTAATTCAGCACAATTTTCAGCACACGAGAAAACTGAATCACGAATATCATAACCTTGAAATTAAAAAACAAATAAATATAAAGACGCACGTTATAGACAATGTCAGAGCAAGTTGACGACAGACCGAATGAACGTGGATGCAAATGTCGATGGGAAACGTCACTTGGTTGGTGGCGGCGGGCCGGGCTCACCTGTGTCTCGGCTCCACGGCGCCTCGCTGGCGCGGAGAACTCAGCGCATCAGCCGGCGGCGTGGCCCGTGCACTCGCGCCCCGCCGCCGCCCCCGCCTCCGCTGGTGCCGCTGGCGCTGCTGGTGCCGCTGGCGACGGGCGAGCGCCCTGCGGCCTCCGGCTGTGCCTCGCCGGCGGCCGGCGCCCACCGCACTGCGATGCGGACCGTCGGGGCGCTTCGCGGCGCGGCAGCGACTGCCTGGCTGGCTGGCTGGTTGGTGCGCGATCGGGGCGTCGCGTTGTGTCGCGTCGCGTCGCGTCGGGTCGGCACGTTTCCGCGCGGCGTCGCCCTCCCGCTCCGGCGCCGGCCTCGTGACCACTGCGGAGGGCGCTCCTGCCGCCGCGTCGCCGCGCCGCGTCGCGACGCTCCGCGGCAGCAGCGGCGGCGGCGGCGTCACGCGCGTCGCCATGGCGACCCCCGGGCCTGCGCCGTGAGGCGCCCTGCGCCGCCGCGTCGCGCCGCGCCGCGCGCGCCGCCCTGCGGCCGGGATGTGTCATCACGGCGGGGCGCGCGGGCCTTGTGGATGGGCACAACGCCCTTCATTTTTGTTTTGTTATTATCCGCAATCTGCAGGCAGACCAGCCCTGAGGAAGACCACGACATGACGGTGTGCGATGTGTCATCGGGTGGGCGCCCGTGACTTGTGGATAGCCACAACGCCCTTCAATTTTTTTATTTATTTTTTTATTATCCACAATCTGCAGGCAGACCAGCCCTGAGGAAGACCACGACATGATGGCGGCGCGATGAGTCATCATGGGTAGGCGCCCGTGACGTGTGGATAGCCACAACGCCCTTCAATTTTTTATTTATTTTTTTATTATCCACAATCTGCAGGCAGACCAGTCCTGAGCAGGGCCTTGCAACTCTCTATCAAAACCGTAGACAAAGCTCGAGGGTGCTACTATACGAGGCGCTAGTGGCGCCGGCAACAGCTGCAGGTTGGGCTCGCCAACATCCGCACATAAAAATTGACTAATTTGTGAGAAATACAAAAAGTGTTTTCTAAATGTATTATTTATAATACATGCATATAAGACATCGCTGAAGAAAGCGCGAACATCGACGCTATCTTTTGTAACATTCTGCATCGGGTTGCGACTCGCAAACCTACGAGCAGCCACGCACGTTTGACATGTACGTTTTACGTGCACATTTGACGTATCGTTGACAGCAATTCGTGTTTTAGTTCCTATAAGAAGGTGATACAGGAATGCGCGTCACTGTATTAGCCTCCACCACTGTTATATGGGAGTTAAAAAGCCCTGGTCCTGAGGAAGACCACGACATGACGGTTGAAACGTCGGCACCACAGCCTTTGAGTCGCAGCCACGCTTCGGCACCCGGACAGCCAAGACCACTCCCATCACTTTCTATTCAGTGATATTAATCTGATCAATACGTGATTTTTTATATTTATGATGGAACACGGATGACTTTTGCCCAGCGGCTAGTCTTCTAAAATTTACTTTGTGAGATAATAGTACATAAACTTATGACTCAGCTTTACCGGAGAATATCCTCTTTCATTAGTATGTATACAGTTCATGGCAGTCATTGGGTCGGTATCATGCTCCTTACACTGATCAAGTAGTTCAACAATGAACAACAGTTGGATTTTTTTATATTTATAAAAAACATGAATGAAAATTTGACCAGCGACAAGCCTGCTTATATTTTCTGAGACAGCCAGAACGACTGCCTCTGCAGTGTTTCTGGCCGGCGGGTTCGAGATTCCAAGGTGGGAGGCTTTCGATACTAGCTCTGTAGCTGGATCGAATTTAGTTAGAAGTTTGTAGCTTGTCCAAGTTGAGGCAGTGTCCCGCTGGCGGAAATATCTTGAGGGGGAAGACTTCCGCGCCGGATATTGCAACACCTGTCCTTTGCCTCATCAGCCCGCAACGGGTCTTGATCGACCAGCGGTGGCCCAGCCTCTCGGTCATGAGATAAGAGGTACGTCTGGTTAGCCTCCACCGTATATACTGGTCTTCACAACCTCAAGTTGATCTTTCTCATCGTCGCACAGCAGTAGATACTGGGGCATTTGCCAGGAAAGACAAACAACAGACAAAAAACAGTACTGACAAATTTCTACATATAATACAAACCTCTCTCTGGCTTAAAATATTAGAAAAATCACTTTTTCGTTCCGACTCCTCCTATTATAAACAATAAAACACTACTACTCTTAAAATACCTTTATCCTCGACGGCATACTTAAATTCGATAAACATTCTAGTCTAAAACCCTCATTTTGAAAATTTGTGTAATATTTATTGCCTCACCCCCCGAATTGTGTTTTAATGTTTATTACTTTAGAATTTGACATCACATAGGCGCTCAGGTCTAATAATTTTTTTCATTTCCATTTTTGTCGCCAGAGATCGACACTGCAAAAGACTTAGTCATTTTATCCGTTACTTGTGTCGTTCCTTGGCTGAGCGAATATGCAGTCTGTTTAAGAATAAAATTGACGCAGGATATTAATTTTCCAGGCATTTAACTAGGGTTTTTTACCTTTCATGGCATTGTTTGCATTAAGCTTGTTTGATCGATTTATTGATTGATATTTCCCGGCACGTCCATTGCTATGCTTAATTAATCCCGTTAGAGTAGTGAACTTTTTATCGCTGGAGGTGGCGGTCTTCCCCGTCGCTGGATGGTGAGATCTGGTGCCAACCTACAAGGCTTGCGGGTAGTTTCCCCAACCAGGTACCTCCCCAAATAGGGCAACGACCCAGCCGAACGAAGCTCTATCCTCTCAATCTTCTCACTTCAAGTGTGTGGTAGGGTAGTGCATGTAGAAGCCGTTTGTTAGGTACTGCTCCGGTATCTGTCTCGTATTAATAGGAGAAGCCACTGAAGACTGCCGATCAGAGCAGCCGGCCGCCATGTTTTTCCTCCAGTCAGCGGCTGAATTCGACGTAGCTACATCTATATTTCGAAAATTGGCCTCTGTTGGGATTAAACTATGACCTCCCGGTCAAAGACACTGAAGTATAATAATAATAATAATAATAATAATAATAATAATAATAATAATAATAATAATTTTTGCTAAGAATGAAGCGATTCTCTTCCAAATGCTGTCCGTTGTGAATGACTTTAGCAATGACATCTGCATGAAGTTTGGTCTTGACAAATGTGCAAAAATCAATTTAAAAAGAGGCAAACTGACAACGTCAGAGAACATTGAAGTTGATGCACACTGTGATTCAAGATCTCTATGATTCAAGATCATCTCGAACGACACAATGAAAGAGAGAAATTGCAAGGAGTATTACAGAAGAGTGAGACTTGTCCTGCAGTCTGCTCTGAACTCCAGGAATAAAATATACTGCAATTCGTAGTCTGGCGGTTCCTGTAGTCGAGTACAGTTCCGGACTAGTGGACTGGACTGAGCACGAAATCTGCAACATGGATCGAAAAGCCAGAAAACTGCTACAATGCATTCATGTCGCCCACCCTCGAGCTGATGTACATAGACTTTATGTGTCACGTAAGGAAGGAGGAAGAATCCTCAGACAAATTGAAGCCTCCTGGCACAATGCAATAGTTGGAATGGGAAAGTATGTAGTCTGTCATCAAGATGACCCTCTAATGAGGCAGGTCATGAAATCTGACCGAAGAATGGGAAACACAGGCATTGTTAGTATAGCAAAAAGCATTGCAAAGAAAACTGTGCAAGACACGTCAAATAACACAGACACTGAACTTCTGGCACTACTAAACATGAAATGTGAGACATAAAAAATGTTAAAGAAGTCGTAAAGGGACAAACCACTCCATGGACAATATCTAAAAAGAATGGACAAGGTGTAGATCAATAAAGGTCAATCATTTATGTGGCTTAAAAGGGGATCCCAAGATGACAAATGCCGAATTTGCCAGGAGCAAGTAGAAACCATTGATCATATTGTCTCAGCTTGTCCAATTCTAGCAAAGACCGAATACTTAAAAAGACACGACAGGGTGTGCAGTTACCTCCACTGGCAGATCTATACTGCCCTCGAAGTTCCAAACACATGCCCCAAGTGGTGCGAACACTCACCAAAACCGGTGACATCGCTTGGATTGTGTACAATATTGTACGACCAACAAATTCAAACGGATCGCCACGATAGCGGCAAACAAACCGGATATTGTTATCCGGAATTTTGAGAAAAATCGTGTCTACTTGTGGATGTTGCTGTGCCTTGCGATCAAAATGTCGTAACCAAGGAGGCAGAGGAACGTCTTAAATACAAGAGTTTGGAAATTGAGATCAGCCGAATGTGGGGCGTAAAATCACAGGTCGTACCGATATTTATCGGAGCTCTGGGATTTGTTCCGCAAAATTTGTGTAAGAACTTGGCTAAACTTCCAGGTCATTCAAAGGACTGGGAAGTGCAAGAAATTGCTTTATTTGGCACAGCTCACATTTTGCGCAAAGTATTGTAGAGGCATCGACAGTCCCTAGATCTGCTCCTTAGGTAGCTGGTTGCAACCTGGAGTAGATTTTATACTTAGCCGACTCATAACATCTGCAGTCGTGATACTGGGGCAACAACAACAACAACAACAACAACAATAATAATAATAGTAATATATTTATTTATTTATTCCTATCTTGTTTTACAGAGATAATATACATTGTAGTTTCTTGGAATTACTAAGCCATCCATAACCAGTGGTGATAGTTGGCAATACTATTTATAATTTATTATCAGTCTACTTCTACGTAGAATGTTTTGTGTGTGACGTGTTTTTTTGAATAATTTTCATTTTTATGAATTTACAATTCAAGTTTTTGTGAACATACAAAAAATAAAAAACCTAGCCTTAAAACATAAAATAAGTGAAAATTTACACAGATCCAATAGGTATACTTCCATTACAGAAATATATAACTCCATAAATAAATGTATACTTAATTTACACAGCAAACAGTTTTAATGCAATATTTAGGTTAACTTGTTATTATCATTATGTTTTAAAATCCAAATCTATATCTTGTGTTTGAAAATATTCAAGGAATTACTATTTTTCAATGTTATCGGCAATTGATCATATATTTGAAGCCCAATGAAGAGCAAGGTTCTTGATATTAGGGATTTATGAATTTTAGTTTTTTAATTTGATTAGTGGCTTTGCAACGTATACTGTAATAGTGAAATAATCTATCAGTTAAATTATTTCCGCCTTTCACATAGAATATTTGTAGTACTTTATATACAAAGAGATGTTGTAATGGTAAAATGTTTAATTGTTTATAAAGAGGAAATGAAGAATCAGTCTTATTTTTTATAGATAATACGGATTAATTGGTTTTGAGTTATTCCTACTGACCGCAGTAATGCTGCCTCTGAGATAGCTCTGCCTGTTCATTATGCTCGTGTTATTAAAACGATCCAATTTCTGGGAGCTATCTGAACCTCAGGTTGGAAATTGATCTAATAAGGGCTTAAAGGCCGCACCTTGAGCTTCAAAAATTGTAGTATGAACGAAAAGTACATTTACTTTTGGTATCTGCAGCAATTATTTGGCACTATTGTGCGATTGTACTAGATAAATGATATTCAAATCCACTGAAAAGATTCACATGTCAACTTTCCTGACCTTGAGAATGGCCGTCTGTTGTACGCTATCTTAATAAGAAAGCGATAAATCTACTTGTAGTATTCAGTGAGGGAACTCGAACTATTGTTTAAAGTTAATGAATTAAATTCTAAAATCGTTAATTTAATGGCAAGTGTTGAAGTGAACAGGTCATCTGATTACATAGAACAAACCATCCCTGTAATGTCTACCCCCAAGGATTTTCAGGAACAGAAGAGTAAGAATGTTTAGTAATTTAGATTTTAAAAAATGTGTGTTACAGCTGAGGACAACTTCCATTCTCATTTTAATAACCAAAGATAAACGACACAAAAGTAACGGTGATTGCTCGTATATCTTTAATATTCTTATAGTATACAGGTAAATAATTTTGAATATTTTGACACATGGTATTGACAATAAAATGAGTTACAATTTTTTTCCAATGAAATGCTTTAAATTTGCATCTTTATTAAGACAAAACCGGAATGTTAACCACATTTCGCATGTTATACGAAGTACCAATCTTCCATTATGAGAGCCCTCATTACAGAATGTTAAAATCAATGTCAAAGTCAAATAAAAACCTATACTATAGTCGCTTCATTCGGGATTTTAGAATCTACCGAGTTTTAAATTCTTTATATTTCCACACACAATGCACGTAACGAACCGCGTTTTGTTTGTAAATTACAGTATTACATCTAAACATCAGAGAATCACATCCCATAGTACATCCCTAAACAAATTAGTAAGGTAATCCGTTCTAGTCAATGCAAACGCATAAAGAAACAAAATCATTTGTAAATTTTCCCTCGAACAACACATTCATCCTTAAGTTCACCTCATCGAACTACCCAGTGCTTGTGAAGCATCCGTCACGACATTCGAATCACTGTAATGGGGGCTCCTTA
This sequence comes from Acheta domesticus, assembly GCA_031308135.1. Classification (NCBI taxonomy): domain Eukaryota; kingdom Metazoa; phylum Arthropoda; class Insecta; order Orthoptera; family Gryllidae; genus Acheta; species Acheta domesticus. The sequence goes on from JAHLJT010009419.1 coordinate 173,009,954, forward strand.
TCACAACCGTAATCATCATTGTCGCGTAGCTAATTACGTCCCCAATTATTGCGAGATTATCAGCCGCGGGTCCGCTCCCCTCTCCCTGGCGTCATTACGCCGTGCATCACTGCCACGCCCCCTTCTCTGCCCGCTCCGAAGCGGGGGCGATGAGGGACGGTGGGGGCGGCAGAGCGGGGAGGGCCGGCGGGGGCCGCCGAAGCGGTGTGGGCGGCGGGGGCGGCGGGGGCGGCGGGGGCGGCGGGGGCGGCGGGGGCGGCGGGGGGGCGGGGGGCGGGGGGCGGCGGGGGCGGCGGGGGCGGAGGGGGCGGAGGGGGCGCGGCACGGCGCCCGCTGAGTAGCATGCGGTTCCCACGTGGCGTCGCTAGGCGTCAGGTGCGACCAGATAGAGGCCTGCGTCCCGCTGTATGCTACCGCCGCCAATTCCCTGCGGTTTGCAGATTGCGCCGAAATTGCGGTCTATGTAGTTGGTCTGCGGCGCTGACGAGGCGACACGGTGTTTCTGGCAACGAATAATTGAAGGAGGGAAGAAAACAACCATGTGGATCAACGCATAAAACAGCCAACAGTTTGATGAAATGATTATATGGCTAAAGTTTCGTCAAAATTCGTTTGACTGCATCGGAGCAAATTTTAGAAGATTAATTTAGCGTAGTGACAGTTCTTTTGATATTGTAATATAACAAAAGTTATACATAAAATATAATAGTAGTTAGGTAACTGATTAACTAAAACAATGCAGTACAGTCAGTCCATTAGACAGGCTTTTCTTTCAGAAGGAACTCTTGGTCTCTTTCAGGGTCAAAATATTGATGATTAATGTTTTGTACGGTGAAGATTTTGCCACACAGGCCCCCCTATCATGGTGAGGGTTTCCGTAGGTTTTCAGTATAAGGTAACGGGGGGAAACATTGCCACATCTTTGTTTCTTTTAAAGTTCTACTTTGTTACATCAATCTTGACAATAATTATGTGGACAATTTAATCCTTCACAAAACTGCAATGTTTCTTCAAAATATTGAAGTCACAGCTCCTATAATTTGAAAGATTTTATTACTTTTTTAAAAGCAAGCAATGTTCCAATGTTACCCTGCAGGGGTCAAACATTGTCACCTCTATTTACTTCCAAGTCTTTAGCAATGTTTAAATGTGTGAGAGTTAGATAGGAAACAGAAACACATGTTATATGAAATATGCATCAGAACATTGCTAGTCTTTGGTTTTTCGACAGATTAAATACTCTAAACAGGGATAAATACTACTTTGAGAACTTAATCTAAAATGTTTTATTAACTATTTTAGCATTGTGATAAAATTCTATAGGGAAAAGTGCTATCTGCTTTTTATATTTAGTCTGGGAAGCTCAGCAACAATAACGCATTTTGGCATAACTACACTCATCCATGACATTTAAAATAGACCTAATTCCATACAGTTCAATAGCTTTCGCCTAACTTAATTTTCCACTACTTACATTTTCATTGCTTAGTGCATTTAACTTCATGTCTGTAAACCTTAGATATTGGACTTTTTATTTGTCTATTTGGCAAAGTTACAGTGCAGGAAAGCCTTCTGAACTGCAAGTGGGCATGTCCCGATATTCTTCAGTGATAAAAAATACAATTGATCTGAGGAGTGTCATCAGGTGATAAAGATGTGAATCATGTACATGTCCACAGTGACAGTACACAAAACAAATGTGTGTTTACAAGTATATCTTCACTAAAGAAATGAATGGTCATTCATCTTCTTATTGACGTAGTTTCATGAGTAATTGTGTGAGTCAAAGTGCTTGAAATTAATTCCAATAATTCTTTTCGAAAACTCAAAGATTTCTGTGAATAAGGATTTGAAATTTATCATTTACTGTAACGCTTAAATGTCATTATTTTAAAAACGACTTCATAGTTTTCAACGAAAATTTCCTTATATGGCACGGTTTTACTTTTCTATAATATTCTTAAAGGAATATTTCGATTCTACTATCAAGAAACTGAAGAATTAGGAAAATTCAAATATATTACTCTGGGCGCGAAAGATGGTCTCATGTGTGGTAAGTCCGAAAAGCTAGCCCAGACGAAAGGAATTAGAAAACTAACTTACTACAAGAAAGTATGTCTTTCTGTAGCACCTCTAGTTACTTTCCCGTATATCCTAAGTATATACGGAGTAATATACATAGTATACAGAAAGTTATGTGGAATCGTTATTTTAATAGTGGTACAACTTAACTTTTTTGAGAAATTGAAGTTAATTCCATTTTTCAGGTCCACACAAGTATTATACATTTATTCTGAAAGTGATAGAACTCCAAGTTCTACAGTGGTACAGTGGTACAGTGGTTATAGAGTAGTACAGTTCTACTGTGGTACAACTCCAGTGGTACGGGTACGTGGTTTCGCGTAGTGGAAAATCTCGTGATTCGAAAGTCTCGTGACGAGAGATTTTCGAGATATTTATAGTATCTGCAGCGACATTATGATAAAGAGCTTGATCAAGATTTGGTAATAGGAACAACAAAAATAAAACAATTATATCGTACATTTTTTGCCTAACACAGAAATTAAACTTAATGGCCTACGTGTTAAAAGACTTTCAAACGTCTGTAACAAAAAGGAAAAAAATAACAAAACGGTGTCTGTAACTGGCTAAAAATTAGGTGGATTAGATTTGTCAAACAGAAGTTTTTTATAAATACGTACAAGTAAATCTTAAATCAAGTCATTGGTTTCTATACAGTCAACTTTCAAACCCCCAGTGATGAGGGAGACCTAAAATTTTCAAAAACTTAAATATTACGCTTCTACAACTACAGCAAAGAAAGGTGTATGAGAAGAAACAGGATATGCTTCATTTCTTTCCATTCATTTCAAATATTAATCACGCTTATTTCAGAGAACTGCAGATACGAACCCGACGATTTCAAGAAGATGAAGAAAACTGAATGTACCTCGACAGTAACATTAAATTAATATTAAATCTGTATTAATAAATTAATATTGTCTTCATTTCCAACTTTACTTGGAACGATTTGGCCCACCAACCTCAATTTTACGGTGGTGTTACCCCTTTACATCCCCAAAAATCTGCCAAGCACACTGCACGGCTTATTAATATCATCTTCAGACGAACATGTAAATATCTTATACGAGAAAAAATACACAATTGTTTGTCTAACTCCATCCCCGATTTTTTTATAATCATATAACTTTAAAGCTCAATCCCTGAAAACTAGTGGCAATAGAGTTGAACCACTATTAAAATGACGCCTCCATGTAATGCAGCGGAAAGTCGATTTTGAGGTTTCAACGAAAATATACGTTTTGGGGACTCATAATATAGAACTAGTGATGCTACAGAATGGCACAGACTTTCCCGTTTTAGTTTTCTATTTCCTTGGGTCTGGGCTAGCTATTCGGAATTGCCACATACTCTTGCCAGCTGCCATCCATATCTACCCAAACTACAGTTTTTTGTCATTTATTGACAAAAATACCTCTAAATGTATTCATCATATATGTAATACGTAAAATACCCCTAAATGTATCTGTCCGTGTATAATACCCGCGTAAAATACCCCTAAATGGGAAAGTCCATGCCGGGCAGAAAGATACTTCTCTGTATTATATGTGAGGTTTACTTGTTTAGCGAACTGTCATTTTGACTCATTCTTAGGTGGAATCTTCTATACACTGGAAATGCGCTTTTCGATCGTAAGCAAATCCAGTGGCGTAACGTTCGGGCCTGAACGCGGGCGGGCCCAGGTAAAAGAGGGTCTATTTTTAGGCTGAAGGTTTTGCGATTGTAAGCAATGTTAATTACTGGATACTTTGCGATAGTTGATTCAATAAAATATTAAAAACAGCATCTCCTAGAAGAACGAGTAGCTTATGTAACCATGTTTCTAAATCAATAATGGTAAGCCATTCATTTAGGTTTTTTAACAATCTTAATTTCATGAAATTAAATAATTAAGGCAGATTTTTCTTCTGTTGGTTATAATGTACCATTGTTAGCAATAACGATGACGCAAAACTGTCTTTCGATGTTGATGTTTAGGTTTGAAGCTTCCAATCTTTTGCGATAACTCTCAGACGAGAGGTATCAACACTACTTGTGTTTGCTCTACTCTTTTATAAAGCAGGCTCAGATAAAAATTTTGCAGGGCGGGCCCGCTCTCAGTTCGTTATGCTACTGAGCAAATCTTCAAGTTCAACAGACTCTAGAGGATTAAGATGCATTATTTCGTCAAAATAGAGAGAGAATAGAAAGTACAACTAAAATTGCTAATTAAATACGATGAACAATTTTTATAAGAAAATGAAAAATTGTGCTTTTGTAGCGTTTTAACAAAACTTCGTACTCCTTGCAAACTATCTGAGAATCTTATTCACATGAATACATTGTAGGATGAAAATGGGTTTATAAAGAACATAATTCTCTGGAGAAACATTTTATTAAAATATATATTTGAATAAAAATGTCAAAAAATAACATTAATATTATTTCAGCTTTAGTGAACAAGATTTGTACGCTTCCGTCTGACTCATACAATATATTTTTAGTTTTAAAATTGCCTTGGATTTTCCTGGTCTTACTGAAGTGTATTATCTTCGAGTACCATGTATCAGCAGACTGTGAAGCTTCGGTGATACCACTCAATGGCCTGTATGTGGCAGGGGAACCATAAATGATTTTTAATACATTGATATCTTCAACCACAATCTTCTCAATCCATCTTCGGATATTACTCGCGAAATAGGCAATTATGTGATGAAGTCATCCCATTTTATCAGGTCAGTGAAATTGCCAAAATTTAATTTCGGTACTCAAAAAGCTCAATTTTAGGCATTTGATTTTCCTCTGCATTCTGTTATTTTATTCAACGCATAAACTCTAATGTTCAATTGACGGTCAACCATCATTAACAGAAGGATATTTTCAGGAAGTGAAAAATAAGCATGGTCTTATTTCTTGATCCAGACATCTCAAAGGGTGTATGGTTTCCTACAAACTGGCAGGTCACATTGCAACACCGAGTTTTCTGGATTATACGCAGGAGAAAGATTGAAATATGGAAAGGGGAGCTATTGAGAATGGAGTGATGAGGGTGCCTTGTATTTTTTCACCGGCGTGTGTTCGGGTGGTGCTGCGGGCAGGGCGGCGGGCGCGCCGGAACAAAGAGAAACTAGTGGTGCATCACTTTCTCCCGCTTCTCAACCCTAGGAACTAGGTTTAAATTATAATTCTTCCCGCATTAAATCACAGTTTTCTAAAATATATTTTACAACCCCTTTAAAATCATTCTCATAAACATACACACACATATTCCAAATCAGTTTCAAATGCATACATCTCATTTTCAATATATTATTTAATTTAAAATTTTAATGTATTGAAAATCATAATTCATTCAACTGTAAGTAAACTAGTGGCACTGAACAGCACATACTTTCTCGCGTTGTTGGAAACAGCTATGTGATATTGAAGTATTGCATTTTCTCCGCTACTAACACCTTAGCTATTACTTGAAAATGTCCTATTCAAACAAAGCTCCTGTAATACATATGTGCATTCATTTTGATAGTCATTTCTTACTTTTGACAAAACGAAACAAACTGGAATATATTTCACTGATACAGTATTCCCACAAATTATACAGAAACGCTTTTGCCAGCGCAGCGTTGTCAAAACTATGTGCATTCCGAATAAAATCAATTCTTTGCAAAACGCTTATTTCCATCTGTATTGAGATTTCAACTTGTTTATCGGTTAATCATAGTAATATACGCGCACGTTGTCTTAAGCCCCGGAATACCTACCCCCACTCACTTGCCATCATTAGTTGAATTAAGAATAAATAATAGCAACGAGAGTTGTAAACAAAATCTGATAACCGGAAAAGTTCGCTTCTATGTAATAGAAACTATTTTGCATCGAAAAACGAACTACAAATTTGAGACAATATTATTTTTGTCAAATAACCAAACTCACCACTCATCTCGCAACTAGCGAAACGGGAGCTCAAGAAAACGTGCGCGGATAATGCATCATATATAGTTGATAAATAACTCTAATACACTAATTAAATGACTAATATTCTTGAATTTGTAATATTAAGTTAATTTATTAGTGCCGCCTTTTTATACAATTGACACCGCCTCAAACCGGAAAAACAATTTGCCCTAACCACCCAATCTTTTAATAAAAGAAGTTTAAATTAGTGCAAACCCTTATGAAAAACCTTTCACCGGCAGAGTTTTCTTTAAGTTATTGAAGAAGTTAAACGGTTAATAAACCTTTTTCTTTTATTCAACACGCGGTAATTTTTTTAGAGATCAGATGATATTTAAAGGTATACAGGGTGGACCACCTAAGTTGTCCACAGCAAATATCTTGAAAACGTTTCTAGGTATCGAGATGCTATTTGCGCCATGTTGTTGCGCTGTTGCGCGTTGTTGTTGATTATGGGTCAAATAACATATTTCGTTTTCTTGTTTGTAACGTATGTAACTGTAGAGATATTGGCACAACTTTGATTTTTTAAAAAGTATATAGTTTTTTTCAAATCATTCTAAAGATCTTTTGAAATGCAATGCGATGATATAAATATTGATAATATTCGAAAAGTGTTGCGAAAACGGATGCAATTAGAACTTAGTAAATGGCATGCTGCAGCGCGCAAGGACAGCTGACCTTGCTGATATCGTATACGTGAGTCGACGCACCTTGTCGGAAAACGAGCAATGTTCGTCGACTACGAGACTTACTATGCTCTTACTGCTAATGCTAATGACCTTCATTATTCTATTTGTTTTTTAATTTCTCATCTTGTATTGTTTTGTTCGTTATGAATACAGTAATTCCTCATTAATTCGCGAGGGTTAGGTTCCCGATAAACATCGCGAATGTCAAATCCGCGAATGTTGAGCCTATCTTTTAATGAAAAAAGGTGGGTTAGGTTCCTGGATATCAAAAATACATTTAAAAAAGAAAGAAAAATGTCTGACGAAAAATTGCAGTAGAACTGAGTAAGCACCACTACAAACAGAATTCACAATCAACGTCCCAAAGAGAAGAAAGAAGACCGTATTTGAAACTTATTTCAGAGTTGAAAGTGTTGGATGTAGGATTTGGTTATATTTTTGGTTCATCACCCTCCTCATTCTATTATCCAAAGGTGGTCAAGTTTATGCTTCTATTTCTCTCTTAAATTTCGAAGTAATTTCCCAGTTCGGATCTTATTCAAATGCTCTTTCGACTAGAGCTTGTTGAACTTTTAGAACGCCATTAACAGTTCTGACATTGATGTTGCTCCAGGACGCAGTTTCGCTTCCGTTAATTCATCATTACGTTCGAGGAGGCTTTCTTCACTGATTATTTCCCGAAGCTACTCTTCAGTGAAATTATTCCAATGTGAGATGCACAGATCCTGAATGGATTTTATGTTCGTGCTGGCCAAAACCCTTACCTCCAACTAAACGCAACTGAATGGAATTATTTTACAATTTTGTTTTTCTATTAATGTGAATTGACATTCCAAATGCGGAACGTGGTACTTTGAGCTCCGATGTCTGTCAAGTTTCGTTCCCAGATGACCTATGACGTTAATAAAGCAAACGAAATGTGCTTGCTTAAAAAATGTACGACTAAAAGACGTCCTCGCGAATGTTGAAGTCGTGAATGTTAAAAATGGTAGTATTTCTCTAATCGCGAATGTTCGGAACTCGTGAATAGCGAATCCGTGGATATCGAGGGATGACTGTACCTTCATTAATGTTTTCTCCTGTTTTGAATTATTTTAACTTGCAACTTTGCAACATAATTGTTACAAAATGATTAAATAAAAGGAAATAAATGTACCCGTGATTTTTCCTCAGTGTACGCGTGTTTTTTCTTTTTTCCTTGAATACGATAGGTTTTCCAAATTTAAATTTAATACAGGTATTCAGATACACATATCTGCTAAAATCAATGTGATTTCGAACACCATTCCTTTCTTGCGCATATATAACTTGTGAAAATCCAAAACCGAGGTCACTGTGGGAAAAACGTAACTATATTAGTCGAGATCCCATCGTAATGAAATCGTGTCTCGTGGCATAGAAATCTATCTTGAATTATTTTCCAATTTTTACATTCTTAAATTGGCATTATATAATTTGTAATAATTACCTCTTATTGAATTTTCTAATGAAAAACGTGCTCCGTTGTGGGCAAAATACTTGAAATTTAGTATTTAAATACTTCGCCAAAATACTTAGTACATAAGTATTTAAATACATACTCAAAATACATAAGGTTTTGAATTGCTAAATACATACGTAATTAAAATACTTCAAATATTCAAAATACAGTAAATACAGTTACTTTGCATTATAAATTAAAATTACTAATTAATAGACATAAACTTCTGAACAATAACTAAAAACTTACAAAAATAAAACACTTTCACTTCTATTCTTACTTTGACAAAACCACGAATAGTTGGCGAATGTATAAACCAGTAAAGGAAAACAGTTGTTGAACTGGCGCTGATGAACATAAAACTAGTGTTATAAGGAATAAATGCTTATTTTATTCTTGGATAATTGTCCAGCATTTTTAATGATTTAGATTTCTCATTTAAAAATGAAGAGAGTTCAAGTTCAACAGCCGAAAGGAGCTTTTATTTTTTGTTTCAATGAGTTCCATTCACTAGCAGAATCTAACAAACAGAATCTATCCTAGTTATCTTCTTCTGTATTTAAAGTATTTGAAGTATTTATTTTTTAAATACATATATTTAATGTATTTAAATACGTCTCTGAAATACATGACCAGAAAACTCAAAAATTAAGTTTTTCAAATACAAAATGTATTTAAATACTGACCAACCCTGTCCGTTGTCTTTCATGTGCCGTCCGTCCTTCAGTAATACGTCCGTTCCTGACGCAGGTCACTCACAAAATGGGCGGAGGTCTGCCTTCTTCTCGATAATTTGCAGCGCTTTGCCATGTACATTTCTTGTTGGCTGCGGCATTCCAGCATTAAAGGAAATTGATGTTCGTAGAATTGTTTACCTATTACAATGTCTAGTATATCGGACGGTTTGCGTTGATTATGTAGATAGTAAGTTGGAGAGAGGCTATTATTTTACAATTCAATTTCTATGCAAAGTTTAAGTAAACTGTCTCCTTTTATGGCAAAGACCTGCTGAAGGAAAGGCATTCCGGTGAATTTCATTGTTCTGAAGATCGTAACTCGTAAATGAAGCATTTCCGGATGCATGTTGTAATGAACTATATTTATTGTCTACATATAGGGAATACATACCTGAAATTAAGCCCCCCCCCATTTTTGAAACATTCTTTATAGGAGACACTATGTTTCACTTAAAGGATCTAGCGGTGCTCCAACAGCATATAATTTCTTGCACTATCGGAAATAGTATCTTTTTAATTAAGTAATTTTGAAATATTGCAATTTCTGTCCAACTAGTACCCCAGCTAAAACTTGAAAAAGTCCAAATCAACCAATTCAAACGAAGCGTCTCTAGTGCATATCTGCAGCTATTTCGATTGTCAGGAAAAGTATTCATTTCTTACTTTTAGAAATGAAACAAACGTGAATAAACTTAACTGTTACAATATTTGCAGCACAGAAAATAAAATTTGCATAATACAGAAAAACAAGTACGTACATAATACTTTTACACAAGTTCGTCTTGAACTGAAGTAAGTTTTCAATTTTTGAACTCCATTATCAGCAATTAAAATGTATTATAATAAAGAAGTGTGTCCGTTAGTTCTAAGTTAAATTTATTACCTTTAATTCACTTCTTTACATAAATATATCTACATCATTCAATCATCACGACTAACAATAATGGGGCAAATTACAATTTTGAAACCAGTGTGTTGCCATTTTGCGAACAGACGCGATCGCGTGTGAACCCACTGTGCGTGCGAACCGTGTCAAACCAGCTGCACGAAATTTGAATTTGAAAATATCTCAGGGACTTTATCTAAAGTACCCACGAAAATTAAAATATCGGCTTCAAATTTAAGGACTACGACTCCATCCTGGGTGATTGAATAATATAAATTTTGTTGAATATCCCGCTTACGTTTAGCAATGTAGCCGCTAGCGTTGTTTTAACCGTTAGCGTTGTTCAAGACAGACAGAAGGACAGACGGATTGGCAGACACATGGACAGAGGTTTTGAGTGTTAGAGGAAAGTTACTGTATACAATAACAGGATATATCCACTTTTACTTTCTCGTACAGGTACATATATACGAAGTTATATACGTAGTATAGAGAATTGTAAGTAATGCGTTTTGGGATTTCCTAATACCGAAAATGTGTTTACTTTTAAACGTCCGTTGACCGACCGTCCGTCTGTAAACATCACTGTCGCCTAAGCCATACGTAGGATTTTTTCCCAATTGGATATTCCCCAGTCGATCTCGCTCGACTCAAAGCGTTACGATTTTAAAAACATTTTTGGAAATTTGGGGGCACTTTATGTGAAGCCCCAGATACGTTTTCAAAACTTTTTCAAAAATAGCTTCAAATTTTTTCATTTAATTTCTTATAAGAATACAGTAAAATGAACTTACAAAGGTAGGCACAGGTCCAATTTTCACTGTTGCCTCTGAACTTTTTAAAATTACAAAATTTTGAAATTTTTTCGGCGTCTTCTTGCAATTACAAAATTGAAGATACAGATTTTTCCTTCAAACGAAATTTGTTGTTGATAATTAGTTCTTTCATTTAAGTCATGTACTTTTTTTGAACATTTTTAATTATTAATTTTCGAAGAATATTGCGTGAAATAAGTGCAATATTAAAAACAACAAAAGCATGATTTTCTGGAAAACGACTCCAAATTTTTTCTTTAAACTTCTGATAGGAATATTGCTAAATGTACTTTATAAGACAGATTGCTCTACTCTTCTGTTGATGTTTTTCACAAATTACAACAATATATTTTTGATTTTTCTCTCACGACTTTAACATTTACATTAGTAGCAATTTGTTTGCATTATTATATTTATGAGAACATGTGCTTTACATAATTTTATATAAAATCTCTCGAAAACTCAACAGTTTTCTGTGGAAATGAACTCAAAATTCCGCATTTTCAGAAACGCTCTAAAGCTATTTTCTCAAAAACGGTTCCAAATGTTTTTCTTCAAACTTTTCATATGAGTAATTGCACTGTTGAAGATCACATAAAATTGATTGTGGGGTATTCTTTTGTTGCTGTTTTTTTTCATAAATTACACAAATGTATTTTTTTAAATATCTCTCACGCCGTTAATATGCACATTTCTAGCGATTTGTAGTCATTATTGCATTTGTGAGTAGAAGTGTTTCAAATGACTTCCAATGGTGTTTTTCGAAAACTCAATAATTTTCTGTGATTTCGTATTCACAGTAACGTTTAAACGCCATTTTATTAAAAACTGCTTCAAATTTTTCAATGAAAATATTCTCTTAGAGGATGAGGTTTTACTCTTCTTTAATATTTTAAAAGTAATATTTCGAATCTACCATTAGGAAACTGAAAAATTGAAAAAAACTTAAAAAATTGTATTTGTGGCGGCGATAGATGACAGTCGCAAGATTATGAGGTCATAAAGCTAACCCACACTAAGGAAATTAGAAAACTTTTCTACGAGAAAGTCTGTGCCACTAGTTTCTTTACGAGGGCCCGGTAATACAAGCTTTTCTGTTGAAAATTCGCTATTTTCCGGCGCATGATTACATAAATTTCTCATCTTATTAAGTGAGAAAGTAAAAATGTTTAATGAAAAATATTTCTCAAAAAATATAAGCTTGTTGTTTGAATATTCTATATTTTTTATTTTGCGTCAAAAAAGAGTTAAAAAGTGTGGGTGACATTATTTTTGGGGGAAATGTCATCTGTGCACGATTTCTCAAGCTCTGGTATCCCTATCATTACTCTATAAGTTAAATTATGGGAACAGGCAGCAACGAATGTTTTAGCAAGAATTATTAAAATATATTTGCAACATTGTAATAAAAAATATTTGCTAAAAAGATCATTTACAGATTTTGGTTCTTACCGCTGATCATTCCCTTCCTCAAGGAATAGAATTACTGCCTGAAGAACGTCAAGAACAATAATTTGAATAACTATATTCCCCACAAAGCTCCAAAAACTTGCACAGATACTCATGCTAATAATTACATTGCATTCCATAAATTTATTAAATTATAAAAGTTTTCTGACATTTTGCGTCATTGTGAATAAATACCGCGTGATCTACGTCGATGAAAAGTAATTTCTTTCATTCCAACAGTGAATCGGCAAAATCAGTTGCGTCGTACGCTATCATTACAGGCGTGATACAAATCTTCATTTATCTGATCAAACATTTAAGCTCTATTGCGTGATTCATCACTCAAGGGCGTCCGTCGCAAACACCTGCAGTTTAGAAGACCAGTTTCCGCGGTCTCCTTCCACTTCCACTTTCTGTCCTTACCTATATAATCCAAATAGCACGCATTATCTTCAATATTCGCTGGAATGGAGTCTGCGAAATGCGCACAGCTTCTGTTCCTGCTGACGGTCATTCTGGCAGTTGGCGCCTCGACTTCCAAGACAGACGCGGAGGCCTTACGACAATGGCTGGCGGACTCCGACGCCCGAGAGAGCCTTCTGGACATTTGGCGCAAAGGTCGCTCGCCATTGCAGGCCGCGTTCGCCGCCTACAACGCCTCCAACCATCGCTCTGAAAATGGCCGCGCTCATCACCCGCGCACGGTCAGCGCCGCCTGTGCGCTCGACGTTGACAAGATGCTCAACTCCCAGGCCATGTGGGCGTTCTCCATGCTCGATGCCTCCGTCAAGGTACCAGAAGGGCTGTTGGCGCAGGTCTTCACTCACTTCGGCAACTGGGACGAGTGCGTGAACCAGAGAAACATCCCGTCGGCCTACGGGTCGAATACATTTCACGGTCAGATGTGCATGGTCAAGTTGAGCCCTCAACCTACCAGGAGGACAGGCGATACGAACTACTCACTGGTACCAACCGCAGAACACATTCCTCAAACTGCCCCTGGAATGGCGGCGATGTTGTCCTACATTCAAATTACTCTAGGTATGTGCGTTCCGTCTACCTGCTCGGCTCAGGACGTAGAAGATCTATTGGGGTCGTACTTCAACACCGTATTAAAGATCTTTGATGGCATTCAACTAGTAGCCAAAGTATTCGACAAGGACTGCACCACCAGAGATTCACCACCCATGGACACCAGCGACGTGGTTGCGCTAGTGCTGCTGGGTGTCCTGGCGGCTCTGGTGGTGACCAGCACCATTTATGACGTGATGACGCCCCATAACAAGCGCCGACCGTTGCTGGCAGCCTTTTCTGTGGTGACCAACGGGCGTAAGTTGTTATCCCTGCCACGTGCAGATGGTGACCACACATTGTCCTGTCTCCATGGTATACGCTTCCTCAGCATGTGTTGGGTAGTGTTGGGTCATCGTTACCTCGCCTCCATAACGGCACCCAGTATCAATCCGCAATTTCGAAACGATATCATTGGTAAGTTCAAATATCTATTCCTAACGAACGCCACTTTATCTGTGGATACGTTTTTAGTTCTCAGCGGTTTGTTGTTAGGGTACTTGTTCTTCAAACAGGAAGCGGTCCAAACAGCGCATGAACATTCCCATTTACTATCTTCATCGTTACATCCGCCTTACTCCAGCGTTGGCAATAGTCGTTCTCTTTCACGCTACTCTCCTGTTACGAGTAGGTTGGGGCCCCATTTGGACAGACAGCGCAAGCGGATCCCGAGAGGCGTGTCGCGCAAAATGGTGGCAAACTTTTCTTTACGGGGGAAACTACGTGCAACCTTTGGAACAGTGCCTTAGAGCACACTTGGTACCTAATGGTTGACATGCAACTGCATTGGCTCTCGCCGATCGTTATTCTACCACTCGTGCGGTTTCGAGGGCTGGATTTCTTGGAATAATTGTCCTCAGTATGGCCGGGATTCTTTGGAACATCCTCTTCTTCTATTTTAAGGACTTAGCCGCATCACCTCTGACAACCTTCGATGACCCCGAGAAGACCTCTTACACCCAAAAATACTTCTATTATCCAACACATACACGCTTCGTGCCATACTTGATTGGGCTGGGTACTGGTTACGTTATAGCCATCCGTCAACGCAGTGGCCAATTAAAACGGTTACCGTTTTTGTTTTCCGCAATTGCCTGGCTGACCGCAGCGGGATTGATGCTTGTATCCTTTCTGGTGTTCTACATTTTCTTTCACCCACCTTATCCTCCTAAAATAGTGGGAGCTTTTTACGGTAGCCTCAACCGGCCAGTCTGGGGCCTTGGTGTGGCGCTGATCGCATACTTATGTGCAATTGGCAACGGGGGAGGAGCTAACTCGTTTTTATCATGGTGGGGATTCCATGTGTTGGGCCGGTTGTCATACTCCGTGTACCTTGTTCATGCCACCATTCAAACAATCAGCTTAAGCGGTAAAAAGACCCTGATTCAATTGGGAGACAGATCTATTCTCGAACAATTCGCCAGCGACCTTCTGATTGCCCTGGTCTTTGCCACGATACTTAGCCTCGTATGTGAATCACCGTTTCTGGTGCTAGAGAAGGAACTATTGGGTAGGGCACGAAAGAGAAGTCAAACCTCTGATCCTACAACCGAATTCCAAATATCTGATGGCGGGTCTAATTCAGTTTTCCATGAATCTCCAAAAAGTACATCCAGAAAGATGACGGATGCTTGAAACCACTTCCCAAAGCTTCCAGAAGCTGTAATTCACATAGAGCCGAAAATGGGGATGAAGTTTCGAATTACATCTCTGATTAGGTTATTGATGTGGACATTAAATCGTGGACAACATTCGTTGATTGAAGTTTCCCCAACGAGCATCCTCAAAATTTCTCAGAAGGGAAGGATTCGAGCATTGAAACCCACAGAAATACCTGTCAAGTTGCCTCTACTGATACAAATATTATACCCAGTGTCATAATACAAAACCTCATTTCTAATCAATAGTGTTAAATTGTAAGTTCTCGATTTATTGTCTTTTTTTGTTTAATAGAATATCTGAGTTCTCTAATTACTTTGCAAATACTCGTAAATCACGCTGTACTTTTTGTTCTTAAAGAAAAATATTAACGTAACATTATCCATAGAAAATACATACGTTGTTATCAACGTAATCATCACACTTTCGCTATTTCTATAAATTATATTCTAATTAGAAATTTCGACTCCCTTGTTAATATTGTACCAAATGTGTATGTTAAATAAAAGAGTGATGTTTGTAATTTAATGTACAGAAGCCAGTGTATTTGTAATGTAAGGAGCGCTTATAGCTCTAACGTGTAAACTTTTTTTAATTTTGTTCAAAAATAAATGTTTTAAAAATGATATATGTTTATAATTATTCATATATTAGGGTATTTTGAATGTAATGTACTAGAAATGATTTTATTTCGCCTCTAATCAGAAATTCTGAAAATAAGTAAGAAGTTCTTCGTTTATTACAAGCTAAACAATGTGATCACATGATGAAAGCATGTGGGCTACAACAGCACCAACTTTCTAGCATTCTTTGTAACTTTTTCAATTTTCCAAAATTCATGGGATGCAACGAAAACTCGGACGAGCGCGTTGTTTGTAAGCGTACTATCTCTATCTGAAAAAACTAGTGGTGCTACAGAATGGCACAGCCTTTCCTGTATTAGTTTCCTCTTTCCTTGGTCTGGGCTAGCTATTTGGAATTGCCACATACTCTTGCCAGCTGCCATCTATCGGCGCCCAAAGAACTTTTTTTTTTTTTTTACATTTTCTTAATTTTTCTGTTTCCTGATGGTAGAACGTATATATTAATTTTAGAATATAAAAGAACACTAAAACCTCGTCCTAATTGACAATTTTCTTTTAAAAAAATTTAGCTGTTTTTAAGAAATGGCGTTTAAGCGCAACTAAAAATGCGAAATTTGAAGCTCTTTCTCATAGAAAATTTTTGAGTTTTCACAAAACTTCATTTGAATCACATACACTCACAAATATAATAATGTTTAAAAACTTCTGGTAATGTGCATATTAAAAATGTAATGAGATCTTTCAAAAAAATACATTTGCGTAATTTTTGAAAGAAAAAAAACAAAAAAAAATCTCAAAACGAACTTTACGTTATATTAAAGAGTGTAATTAGCACTATCCGTTTCAAAAGTTTCAAATGAAAATTTAGAGCCATTTATGAGAAAATGGTGTTTAAGCGTTTCTGAAAATGCGGAATTTCGAACAACTTTTCACAGAAAACGGTAATTTTAATAGAATATACAACCGTGAAAGCCCACTTCTTTTGTAAGTAATAAACAATTTATAAGTTTCTGAAGTAGTTTTTATGCTTCGATAATGCAAATTTTTGCCTAGAAATCATTTTTTCAAACCAAATGTTGAGTGCTTATTGTGGCTCAACCATTCGGAATATCCACGTATTTCACTAGACAAAATATGCTTAGCATTGTCTTAAGAGCTTATTTTCGAAGTTTCGACGTTTCCTCCCCAGACATCCTGTATATGATTTCTCAGAATAAATGTTACGTTTTGGTGATGTGGAGGGGGACATATAATGAGAAATTTAATGAAAGTACTTACACGTGATATTCTGTTTTTTACTGATTTATTGTAGTGTAAATTGTAACACAGTGTAAATTGTAATAACACAGTGTAAATTGTAAGAGAACATTCATGTTTCAACTTTCTAAATTGTTTTGTACAACATACATTTTTGTGAATGTCATTTATAAAATGTTATTATGCTAGAAAAACTCAAACATCTCCCTTGGATAACATTGTTGTTGTTTTGTTCTTTTTCACAAAAGTTCACATTTGAATAATTAAGTACAGGAAACCAAAAAACTGTTATTTTTTAGATGTCTCATGTCAAATATTTTTCTTTCCTATCAACTACACCTCTTTTGTGCACCATCTGAAAAAGATCAGGTACAAGGGCGGAACAACTGAGAAACATTTACAATAGAAAACAAATACAGTCTTTCTCAAGGAATAAAGGCGACTTTGACCATTTGGATACATAGGAGCGCACTGAGTTGCACTGAGCGCACTAGGACCAGATGCCCCCAGGTTACATCTTTCAAATTGGTTGTGACGTATTTCTACAGTCGTTTTAGTTGAACTTTCATAACAATCTGTTTTGCAAGTATTTTGCTTAGCCGAATATCTTGTATTCTTTGCAGGTTGCCTTCAAGAAATGGGTATGATTCGACATTAGGAAAAAATCCTTTTTCCCCAATTTTCAAAAGACATTCCCCGCCAATAGAGTAGATTGAGAGATTAAAACTTCTTCCAATCTAAATTTGACAATACTACTTGGACTAATAACGGCGAGTCGTGTTTGAAACCGTTTCGAGAATGGGAGATGCTCATCACAAGATATCGGTGAAAACGAAGCAAGCTCTAATTTATTTCCACGTATTTCTTTCTACGTGCCTTCAAAATTCAAAGGACGCTCATAAAAGTGGATCCAAGGAATTTCTAGCACAGGTTGACATGTCCGTGTCGTGTCATGCCTCTCTAAGCTTGGCTCGTAGTTTCAGCTGGCGGAAATACATTTCAGCTATCGTACATTTAACGAAGAAAAAGATGTAGAGAGGTTTCGAAAGGATTATTGCGACACGGTTCTGTCTACGTAGTGATCTGTAGATCTGTCTTTGCTTTCTCTGAACTTGGGCACAAGGAATTGCCCTCTCGGGTCACTGCGCAAAACAGATACGGCTGACTGAGGCACTGCGTGTGCGGCGAGAGGTGTTGGGGGCGGGGAGATGTAGGGATCATTTACTGTGAAGAGTGGGGGATGCGAGGGTGAACATTTGTTTAAGAATGGGGAAATAACAACAGAATGTTGAGAACAGTATAATGTTGAAAAGATGTAGGAGTGGAAAGTTGTGCAAGGCGGAGATAAGTAGGGATGGAGAACTGTGTACTGGCGGGGAGATTTAGAGGACTTGGTATGGAGTATAAGCACAGGTTCAGGCCCATCTCTTTGATCAGAAACCACAAAAGAAATCGTCAGCCAAATTTGAAAACACAGAACGAAAATACAAAAAATATTATTCTAAGTATTCAAATGTGAAATATTGCATTGATAGGCTAACGTAGCAGTAGTCTGACACCCTCTATCCACACTGTAGATGGGCCATCTTCACCTGTATATTTACTCTACGTGTGGGCAAAGCGATTTAGGATTGGAGGGAGTAGGAGCTGAAAAGCGTAGGGGTGGAGATGCGAGAGGGCGGAGAAGACACCTGGATGAGGAGGCGTGGGAGCAGGTAGCAAAGCTGTGGGTTGACTTAGGGTGACGATGGCGTAGGGACGGTATGGCTTAGAGACAGGATGGCGCAGAGGCGGGAAGGAGTTCAGGCGAGACGGCGTATAGGCGAGGTGGCGTACGGGCGAGATGTCGTCTGGGTGAGATGCCAAGGAGACGGAATGACGTAGGGTCACGATGGCGTAGGGGCGGGATGGCGTAGGGGAGGGATGGCGTAGGGGAGGGATGACGTAGGGGAGGGATGACGTAGGGGAGGGATGACGTAGGGGAGGGATGGCGTAGGGGAGGGATGGCGTAGCGGCGGGATAGCGAAGGGGAGGGATGGCGCAGAGGTGGGAAGGCGTTCAGGCGAGACGGCGTACGGGCGAGATGGCGTATGTCGTATACGGGAGATGCCGCAAAGACGGAATGGTGTAGGGGCGAGAAGGCGAATGAGTTGGGAGTGGCGTGGGAGGCATTGAGAAGCGGTGGCAGTCGGCGGTTACGCAGGCGCGGGTGCGGGGCGTCGGCGCGGCTCGATGCCCAGCCAGAAGCCGCCGTCGACTGTGATGTTGAAGGTGTTGGTCGACAGGTGCAGGTCGATGGGCGTGCGCTCCACCACCCGCAGCTCGAAGTGCGCCAGCAGGTACATCACTGCCACCTTCACCTCCATGATGGCGAAGCGCAGACCTGCGCACATCACCGCAAAGCCCGCTCAAGCTGCGAATGCTCACTTCCGCATATCGCAATTAGGAATTATTCATTCACGTCACAGTGTTAGGAGAAGGCAAAGCACAGTGCATCTCATGCGCAATGCTGTAATAGGCCTCATGAATAATATTTCGGGGAGAAATAAGATATTATTACATTCAATTTTATCTCGAAAACTGTTTATAAAAGTTCATTTCATACATTTCCATTAAAATAAATACGTACATTTCCACTAAATAAATGTTATTAATAATGCAAAAAACCATTATTTAAAACGTTTTAATTGTATTGCGTTGATTCAACACCAAACAATATTATTACATTTAAAATAATAAACAAAGGGGGAAGTACAATGAGTGCATATTTCTTATCTTTTACATTTTATCTACATTCCATAAGAGATATCGGTTTATTCTGGAGTCGTAATACAAAATGTCGTAGGTGATTATGGTGACCATGTTTTGACAAAGTATGGGAGCTCATTTCATAGAAATGTGCGGAAATATTAGAAAAATGAAAACGAGACAACTCAAATTCCCTTTTTAACTAATGTTAGCACATTTTTCTCGGCGCGGATAAAGCTGCAGTGACTTTCGCCCACCTGGGCACTCTTTGTGGTCTTCCCGCCCAATTATGGGAGTTCCATGCTGCACCAGTGCGTTATGGGGGCGCGAACACAAAATTCGCGCGTCCCACTTTAATTAATTAATTATTTTTTTTGTTCCCCTGCGCCCTTACGCATGGAGTACCCTCCTCCGTCATGCGGCTTCAGACACGCCGCCACCGCCGCCGCCGACTGTCGACGCCGCCAACGCCGGCGCCCCTGCCGCCACCACCACCACCGTCGCCGCCCCTCTCTCTCCCCACCGCCCGCCCGCCCTGCTGGCCCCCCCCCTTCCACTCGCCCGGTGAGACCTCGGGGCGGAGTGTGGGGTGAGGCGGGGCCGGCAGAGAGAGGCAGAAGCCGGCGGAGAGAGAAGGCGACGAAGGGAGTGATAAGCAGCCTATCGCTGAGCACGGGAATGCAACAACGCGTGTGAAAGTTTGCCGTCAGCAAAGGGCATTTTTGTGTGTGCATTGGGACCCCCTACTAGACAGATGTGTAAAAAGGAGGAGCTGTTGTAATATGAGCGTAGTCTGGTTAGAAAAATTTAGAGATGTGTGCCTCGTAGGCTTCAATACATTCTGTAATGTTTATACTAATTACATTTTCTTACTGTATCAGTCATGCAACCTCGCCTAGCTAGTGTGATTTTCATTTTGTGTTATCGCAGCATTGCAAGAGTTTTGAGAAGTTGTTAAAGATTTTTCTATTCTTTGACACTAATGGGGATTGTAGAACATTTTTGAATTTCCGCACGTGTCACGTCTGCTCACAAACTCACAGGTTGTCCCGTGCGTTGATGATCACTGATTACTAGTGACTTCTCCTTCTCACCTCGCGACTGTCGGGTACGTAAAGGCGTTATTCCCTGACAGCTTCCACCAGTTCCCTTTGACATTCTTGGGCATTTCTCTCGATGAGAACGGCTATCTTGATGAGCGCTGTTCGAAACGGGTTCAAAGTACATTCATCTCGCTCATAGGCAGACAGCTGATTTCACGATCCTTTTAATGTTAATACAGATTCTGCGACATCTTTTGTTGTGAACACACACTACTTCAAAATATTTTGCAAGCGACAAATAAAATTGTGTTATCCGATAACATCTCTTTTTGAAAAACAATAGTCGTATTGAATTCTACCCCACCCCCGTATATTAAAATATGTTGGGGACAAACTGCACTCAGGTCATCCACCTTGATTTACTAAAAGGTTTTGCTCCTTAAGTGGTTCATACATATAACTGCCTTCGTTTTAATATATAATGTCTCTGTTTTTGCTGTTATTTGCTTAGGGTGACCTCTGATATCTAATATTTGCCATAGCTTTCTTCTTAAAAACCTATCGAAAGCTTTAGCAATGTCAATGAAAAGAAGAAGGGTTTCCAAATGATATTAAACTTTAGTGTTGTGGATTTTGACAAGAAAGAATAGTAGTAATATACAAGCTTCAGAAATGACATTTTTAAGAGCAGTAAAAGGCTGTAGCCTCCTACACCAGTTAAGAAACGAAAATATCCGAAAAGACCTCAACATTTTCTCCATATTAGACAAAATGAAGGAGAAACTTTTATCACTGACACAACACCTACAAAGGATGGAAGATGATAGGCTTAGAAGGAGAAGAATTCATTGTATCATAGGTTGTTACATCGATGTGGCTTCACGTTTTCGTTATGATCCTTGTGAATGGTAGGATTATACTTATGTTATAGAGAGATTACTCGTAAGAAGGGCCCGCTTTGACAGGCACTGCTTGGCTACTGTTGACAACAAAAATGCAAATTATGTCCATGAGCTCATTTCGTCATTTAGTACGTATGCAGATGGCACACTTGCGAAAGGATTCGACACAACTTCCTGCGTAGCCATCAACCAACATGACATTAATTTGTTTTCCGACCTGTCAAATTTTTACCTTCTCAGAGTAATTTCTCTACAATTACAAACGTGTTGACACTCTTCTTTTGACGAATGATTTAAGGAGATTTAGAACGCGCGCATTCAGATAGCGGCTTTGCCGTCCAAAAAGTCGCTGAGCGCCTGCGCGCGTGTAAACTCCTGAAATCGTTCGTCAAAATGAAGCGTGTGAAACGCAACTCACGCATTCATCACGAACGAACCATAGACCTTCCAAAGTGTGAGATGGCGATACCCATCTTTTTAGCGAACGCGGGCATTCAGACGTCTCTGCCAGCCCAGAATTCGCTTAGCACTTGCGCGCGTGTAAACTCTTGAAATCGTTCGTCAAAATGAAGCGTGTGAAACGCAACTCACGCATTCATCACGAACGAACCATAGACCTCCCGAAATGTGAAATATTTGATATTTATTTGGTCAAAAAACAGTAAAAACTGCATATGACGTATGTGGGAGGACATTGCCTGCGCACAATTTCTTGAGGTCCAAAATTTAAAAAAAAAGTGCGAGATTAACAACATTATTTGAGGAGTTTTAACGAACGCGCATTCAGACAGCGGCTCTGCCGTCCTAGTAGTTGCTGAGCGCATGCGCGCGTTCGCGAAAACTCCTGAAATCATTCGTCAAAATGAAACGTGTGAAACGGAACGCACGCTTTCATCACGAACGAACCATAGACTGACGAAGCTTACCCTCCGAAAAACCAGATAGTGAAGCTTACCCTCCGAAATGCCTGATAGCGAAGCTTACCCTCCGAAATACCAGATACCGAAGCTTACCCTCCGAAACACCAGATAGTGAAGCTTACCCTCCGAAATGCCTGATAGCGAAGCTTACCCTCCGAAATGTCAGATAGCGAAGCTTACCCTCCGAAATGCCAGATAGCGAAGCTTACCCTCCGAAACACCAGATAGTGAAGCTTACTCTCCGAAATGCCAGATAGCGAAGCTACACAATGCGAGATGGCTGTGCTTACCTATGCAGTTGCGCGGGCCCGACCCAAAGGGCAGGAAGGTGAAGGGCGTGATGTTGGGCTTGTTCTCGTCGCTGAAGCGCTCGGGGTCGAAGGTGTCCGGATCGGGCCAGTGGGCGGGGTCGTGGTGCAGCCCGTAGATGGGCACCCACACGGCGTCGCCCGGCTCAAGCACCACTTCCGGGTCCGTCTCCGTCGCCGGGATCACGTAGCGCCGCACGCACTTCCGGTCCAGCACTTCCACCGGCGGGTACATGCGCAGCGTCTCTGCAAGTGAGTGCGGAGGTGAGTATTGATTTCGGGTGCGAGCTAACACATTTTTTTCCGGCAACGACTGTAGAACTCCTAATTTCCCGCCATGACATTAGCGAAGAATTATGGGGCCAGATTAGCAACCTGAATTTCGCACGTTCCACTTATAAATAAATACATTCGCGCGTTCCACTTATGAATAGCAAGTGTATGTCTAACAGAAAATGTTTAAATTTGTGCATTACCACTCGTGCCAAATTATTATGCTATCCTATGACTGCCGCTAACAGGTGTCAAGTTCCTACTTGATTTTCAATGTGTTACATCAAACCTCTCGAAGTTAATGCTATAATTCTGTTGTAACGACTAGGTAGAAAGGAGTGCTGTGTAATGCAGTTTCGTTTGTGGTAAACAAATATGTTTATAATCATACATGAATTATCATGCGTATTTGAAATAAAACCTTATACTAATTTCCACATTATCACTCCTGTTTTATTACTACAAAATTGTATGAGCATTCTTCATATGAGGTAAGAAGAAGTTAAAAATGGAATATGTATATTCGTGCAGGTAATATGCAGACATTAAAATGGTGTGTTGGTAGTGACGTCAACATTGGTAGAGTGAAAGACAATGATTTGAGTTTACCATACAACCACAACCTAAGATTCGTGTGACACAACATTGGTGAGCAGCCCATGGTTTGTCCTGATCACAAACACAACAGCCAAAGTATAAAGAATACGCAAGTTTTGAAATTTCATATTCACATGTGATCAAAAGTATCTGGACACGGAGGCGGTGGTGTTATTGTGTGGTCGTGTTTTTCATGGAGAGGGCTTGCACCCCTTGTTTTGCGTATTTGAAAGTATGCCTGCGAGAGTGGAAGCTGTCATCAAGACTAAGGGTGGGCCAACACCCTATTGAATTCCAGCATTACCGATGGAGGGCGCCACGAACTGCTAAGTAATTTTCAGTCACGTGTCCGGATACTGTTGATCACTTGGTGTATATTTTTTCCCTTTGAAGTTTGGTTGTCAATCTTCCACAAACGTAACAGAACATATCGGGCTGATTCGCACACTTTAAATCTGAAATGACTATTTATATTTTATCGAATCGATTCAATTCTACAGATCATGTGTCGAATTTCAGTTAATAAAAGCCATAGAATTACAATGTATTAATGTATTTGAGGCACACGCAAACCAGACACGAACTTCAGGCGCACTGCGGGTACAGTTCCACATGACACCACCTGACTCAGAATCTGCCACCCCAAATGTTGGATACTTGTATATTTGTGATCAGGTAAGGGGTAAAATAATTATTTTCGATGACTGATGCGATCCGCAGTAGGAAATATGAGGGGCACGTAACTTATTTTCAAAACATACACTAAGACCTGTTAAGACCACTAAAACCTTCTCCTAGACCTCCTCGTAGACCTATTCGTAGACCTACTTACTCGTAGACCTACTTGAGGCGAGGATAAAGACGATAAAAAGAACACGAAAGCCTAATTTTGTTGATATCTCATGAAAGTGGCATAGATGAACTAAATAAATATTTTATTTTTAAGTATATTTTATGAATATTCTACATATCTTTTGGGTGCAATTTAAATGTATTTGCATTAATAGCAAAATACGGTATAAAGATACGGTATATAAAATTGGGACGTGACATGACGTTTGAATTGCGATTTTCGTGATCCACGTATAAAATTGAGTATGTTGCGCATTCCTTCCTGGAGGTAAAAACCTTGTTCCCTAGCGAAAATAATAATAATAATAATAATAATAATAATTGTAATTATAATTATAATAATAACAACAACAACTAGTATCTACAGAACAAAAAGTCAGCGTTACAAACAATCAAGTCCTCTACAGTGCAATTTTTCTAACTCTGCCTCTCAAGCCCCTATGGCGACGATGGAATATCACACGGCATTTCGCGTCTTTCTACGTCGTACCGCTAGAAGTCGCATGATCGCAAGCACTGCTTGATACGGTCGCGATCATGCGATACCTGGCGGCACGACTGAGAACGTCGCGAAATACCGTGACATGACCTGTGACAATACCGTGACCTCCATCGTGAAGACGGGCAAAGTTAGAAAAAACGCAGTATACATCAAACGATATATTTCAAAGTGTGATCATTGTGTGAACTTATAGTTCATTCATTCTGTGTAGCCTCCATGCAGCATACAAAGTAAACATAATTAATGTTTTTATTTTTGATCAAAGGTACAAAAGTCAAAATAAATAATAATAATAATAACAACATACTGTAACACCCCTCCGCTTTTTCGATTGAAGATGTTAGCGCCATCTGTAAACCTCACTCCGCAAGATATCTGGATGTAGCCTCAAAGTTCGTCTTTCTCTCAACAGAGTTCGCTACTCAAACTCTACGCTGCCTCGCGGTGCGGGCTCTTCGAAATGACTCTCACTGCAAGCACTTGATACGCATTATCTTATCGACATTTTGTGAACGCCAGGAGTTAAGAAACGATTAATTGTGAATGATATTGTAAACATTTGCGTATTGTAGAAAAGTGGGAAAAGTCCTGTCTGAGCCTAATGTAAGGACAGATATTTTAAGTTTAACGCTAGAAATATCCATCCATTTTATTATAACAAAGAATCTTGATATTTATTGTATAACCATCTATAAGTAACTTGGCGTAAAATGGTCCACATTAAATCAATTCTTTCACATCATAGTCTATACAAGGTTGTATTATTAATTCATTAAATACATGAGTTCGATATACCAACATGAAAACTAGCCTACTATAATGAATTATGAATTCATTTTATTTTCTGTTTTATTTGAATAATAGGGCAGGGATGCAAACATAATAAAATCATCAGAGAAAGATTATTACAGAAAAGCAGAAGTGATGGAATGCGAGGAGCAGAAGAGACGGAGAAGCAAGGAGCAGAAGTGGCGGAGAGGGTAAAGCGGAAGAGACGGATGGCAAGGAGGAGAAAAGGCGGAGAGGCACGGAGGCATGGAGCAGACAAGACGGAGGGGGGAGGAACAGAAGAATCGGAAGAGAGGAGCAAAAGAGACGAAAAGGGGGGAGCAGAAGAGGCGGAGAGGCACGGATGAGAAAAGACGGGGGGAGTAGCAGAAGACTCAAAAGGGAGAGGGGCAGAAAAGACAGAAGGGAGGAGCAGAAGTGACGGAGGGAGTGAAGTGGAAGGGGCGGATGGGGAGGAGCAGAACAGACGGAGAGGCATAGAGCAGAAAATACGAAGGGAGTAGAAGAAGATACAAAAGGGAGAGGAGCAGAAGAGTCGTGGGGAGAGCAGCAAAAGTGATTGAGGTAAAAGGAGCAGAAGAGATGGAGAGCACGACCAGAAGAGAGGGGCGGGGAGGAGGAGCAACGATTAGAAGAGATGAACAGAAGAGATGAACAGAAGAATGAGAAGGAGGAGCAGAAGAGATATTGGGTCGAACACAACAAACAGAAGGGAAAGCAGAAGAGATGAAGGAACGAGAAGAAGTGGTGGGGGGAGCGAGCAGAAGAGACGAAAGGGAAAGGAGCCAAGGAGACGGAAGGGGAGAGCTAGTAGAATGCTGGTACTTGCGCTCCCTACCACGACCTGCCCGACTCTCGTGAACGCTGAAGGCGTCAGCTGGCCCAGCGAGCGCTCACCCGAGACGACCATGTCGAGGTACTTCATCTCGTGCACGGCCTCGTAGGTGACGCGGCCGCCGTGGCGCCGCAGCGTGTCGTCCACCTCTCTGCGCAGGCGCTCCTGGATGCCGGGCAGCACGGCCAGGCGGTTGGACATGAAGCTGAGCAGCGTGGACGTCGTCTCGAACCCCGCCAGGAAGAACACCATCACCTGCGCCGCGATGTCCTCGTTGTTCAGCCCTGGACACAGCCACCAGCGCCGTTAAGGTACGAAAACCGGTTTTTGAATAGATTCTCATAAAGTTTCTGTATAGAAACGTCAAGATCTCATACTGAACGTACAAAAGCCAACAAGTAGCGCATATCACGGTCTATACGCTTTCTGCATGAATCGCTACAAGCCGCCGCCAGGGGGGCTGGCGGGAAACAACTGAATTGCGCCGTGCGAGTACTTTCAGTGATGGTATTTCTGTGCGTGCGTTCTGGCTGTGATCTTGATTTAGTATTAATTAACCATGAGGGGCATAGAGAATAAAAATTGGAAGGCAGGAATAAGGAAAGAAGAACGAAAAATTACGAACATGTTCATGATTTTCTCATGTAGAAAGCGTAAAGTCTGGACTACATGAAGAATATACACGGAAACTATACCGTGTACATCGGCCTTCATAGTGAGATTTTTGGCGGCGATGGTGTAACGGTTAGCGTATCGGACTGTTACACCCAAGTTCGCGGATTCAAACCCGATCGCAGCTATGGATTTTTAAGGGCGAAAAAATCCTTCGTACGCCTTCCTTCGGAGAGGAAGTAAAGCCGGCTGGCCCATGTTTAGTAGATTTACTGCATGTAAAAGATCCTCAAGTCTAAATGACGCCTCTGGGCTAAATTCAAAATCGCCTGTTTCGTCGCCCAAGGAATACCTTCTTTCTCCGCTAGTTGGTGAAAGGAGCGTAACGAAATTTGCGTGGTCAGACGGAAGAGCAGATCTCATGGCCTGAGTCTTGCCACGTAAAATAAGGCATCAATTCAATTCAGTTCAATTCAACTTTTCTAACTCTGCCCCTCACGCCTCTATAGCCACGATGGAATATCACACGGCATTTCGCGTCTTTTTCCGTCATGCCGCTAGAAGGCGCGTGTTCGCAAGCACTGCTTGATACGGTCGTGATCATGCGGTATCTGGCGGCACGACTCAGAACGTCGCGAAGTACCGTGACGTCGCAATATAGTGCTCGAAGCCTTCGAGAATTCCCTGCCGTTTGCGTCTCTCGGGAAGGGAAGATACAGGGAGGATTGACCTATCATGAATATCGCCCACTAACAATAACTTAACATTAAGAAAATCATATCACACGTCCATGTTACTTTTGTAAGGTGTAGAGAACACAATGTACCAAAGTAAGGCGCAAGCCTGTAAATATGCTACTCCTGGAGAGGCAATTCCATCTTAGTTGTATATCAAACTGCTTAAATCGAAAATTTTAGAACATGGCAAGAAATCTTCGAAAACACATCTAATCCCCAAAACATTACGTGGCAACCCACGTTACAATCTACGCTCGCGCTATAACGGCCAATAACTATGTTATTGTGAAGTATGCCGCGCTATTACCGAATATTTTGTTCACTTTTCACAAATTTATTCCTGGCATTAAAGTATCCCCCGTTTTCCGTGCACGATTACATAACTTTCTCTTCTTAAGAAGAACTTCGTAAGGCGAGAAAGTAAAAATTTCTAGTTAATTTTGTGTTTATGTATTCACCTTGCTTCGTTTTCACACTCATTAGTGTCAAACAACCATGTCAGGGAACTAACATTTCCCGCTCGTCGAGGGTAGCCGGACAAAGTGAAATCGGTGGGGATAAGGTTAGAATATGAAACGGTTTTGCAGCTATATCAGAACAATAATTTCAACAAAAACTGATATTACAGTGTAGCAGAGGCGTAGCGTGACTCCCGCGTTTGAGGATGCTCAATAATAACTCGATCATGATCTTTAATGTTCTCAAGAATCTACGTTATCGAAACAAATGTTAGCATATATGACACATTGGGTCTAGAATAAAAATAAATTACAATTTTAAATTTTACAATTAAATCATACCATAACTTCAACAGATTTTATTTCATTATCTCCGCCTTATCCTCAGTGCTATGGATCACGTCAAGTTGCCCAGATTCGTCCAAATGCGAAGAGCTGGAAACAAGTAAATTCTCTGCTGTTCAGGACAAGAAGTAATAATTTATTACACCAAATGAACCAGTTCAGGTCGAATTTAAAAAAAATTGCTCTAACTCAAATGAGCAACTAATTCTTATGTCGTTTTTGTTCCTGCACAGCGGTTCCTTAACGGTTTACATGAAGTCCAGAAGATAATGTGTAAAGTGAGTCGAAGCACTGCAGATATTTTTGAGTATTGCCGACGAAAAAGTCACGTTCTTTCGGAAGCTTCTTGACGGAGTTGAGCTGCATATTACAACAACCCTGTGCTGCGTCGTACCCTGCAATCGCGTCCTACATCGCCAGGCGGCCGTAGAAATGCTGACAATTGCTGTTTGCAAGTAATGCTAATGACCTCCCGAGTGAACAACAGCGCTTCGAGTCTTGGAATTGCGTACACAGTTCCGGTGGCATTCAGTCTGCGACGAAATTGAAGGGGAAAAAAAAAGAACGAAAAAAAAACAGAAAGAAAACCTGCAGGAGAATCTATATTTGAGACCAAAACGGCGAAGGCAATTGTTGAAATTTCAGAGTTCAACGAAATTGCGACTTGCGCCATCTTTTGCTCTCGCATTTTTTATATTTTGCTTTAACTTTAATTAAGGGTTTTCCGAAACAAATTGCGAAGGATCTTTTTTAAAAGATCGTATTTAAACAACAGATCTTACTAACGGGAAAAAATCAATCTTCAGTATTGTGGTTGTAAGATGACGAAAAATTGAATTTTGCAATTTTCGAAAAATCACAGATTTCAACCAAAATGTAACACGTACCAAAACAGCAAAGGCAAATTTATTGTTAATATTAATCTGATGCGTTTTTTAACATGAAACGACTCATTGTATAAGTTCAATTAAAGTAACCTGAGAAAGAATTCGAAAACGAATGTAAGAAAAGTCAGTACAAAACCGCATCGGAGCCAGAAACCGTATCCCAGTGTTGCCAAGGTCGATGCGACGAGCGGGAATCCCCACGCGCGGACGATGCCACGACGAAATCGCCTCTCTACACACTTCATAACCCCGCCGCAAGAGACAACGCCATCACTATTGTAAAACGGCGGGTTTACTACCAGTTTCCTTTCCCGACGCTAGTTGCGCAGAGAAGCTCGTGGCATGGCACGGTGCCGCGAGACGTGCCACTGCCACCAGTAGCAGACCTTGACACCACTGCATCAGCCCGCGCTCACCTGGCGCCTCCTCCCGGGGCTTGCGGTCGTGCGAGGGCGGGGGCGGGGCCGCGCCCTTGGGCCCGGGGCGCGCGCCCGCGTTGGCGCCCGCGTTGGCGTCCGACGCGCGCCGCCGCATGAGGAGGTGGATGACGTCGGGCCGCGCCACGTCCTCCCGCTCGCGCATCGTGATGGCCTGCTCCACCAGGTCGCGCACGAACGCCTTCACTTTGAACGGCATCAGCGGCACGTGCAGCAGCTGCCCGCGCGCACAGAAGCAAGAGAAAAGTCAATGAACGAATGAACTAAATGAGGAAATAAATACACAAATAAATGAACATAAAGGAAAATATGGTATTATATGAGGAAGGAAGTCAGAAAATTAATAAGGACAAAATAAGAGAAATGAATCATAGAGAGAGTGAATGAATGAATAAACGGATGAAAAAATAAAGAAATAAAAGAACAAAGAAATAAATGAGCGAAGAAATAAATGAACGGAGGAATAAATGAACGGAAGAGTAAATGAACGAAGGAATAAATGAACGAAGGAATAAGGAAATGAACCAAAAAAGGAATGAACGAATAAACGATTAAAGGAAAAGCGAATACACAAACTAAGGAATGAATAAGATAGGAAGGTACTTGAAAAGTAAACATTCATAAGTTTCTTTTTACCAAATTATGTTATTTATAATTAATAAATTATTTTTGCTTTTAATATTAAAAATTTCAGCAAATAACACGAGAAGTGCACAGAAAAATGACGTAAATAAATTGAAGTAGACATGGATATTTAATTAATTCATTTTTTCCCATCGTATTATAGCTTCTCCTAGAGTGGTAGATGGCCGTGTTATTTTCTTGCATTAAAAACGCCTTCAATGTTATAAATCGTAAAATCAGTGGTAATACTGTGAAGTGATTTGCATTAAAAGCTTCTATGGTGTAATAAATCGGAAAATTAGTAAACTTTCGTGAAGTGATTCGTATTTTTGAAGTGCTAATTTAAATGTCTCTCAAAATCATACAAATTTTCCTCACCAAAAAAAGAACTATTTCTAATAAACAAGGGAACCGAATCTTTCGGCTAGTGAACTGGTATACGTATAACGGAAAAGATCGCTTTTATGAAGTGAATAGACATTACAAAATGGGAAAACTTACGATCGATAACTCGTGATGTACTCCCGTGAAACACTTCTCACATTAAATATTACACGCAAGAAAAAAATAATTGCAAACAACGAGGCTAACTACGTAATCGCAATTATTAAACTTAGCCAATTATATGGATAAATTATAGAAGCAGTAGGATACAAATGTAAGCAGTAGGATACAAATAATACAGCTCGAGTTATATCAGTGATTCCTAAATTTGCTCCTGTAGAATCCAATGGTTACTCACTAGAATTGTAAGAGTTGCACGAAAAATCTTAAATGATGTAATGAGACCAAAATAAGAACCAGCATGTGTAACGCAAGCGTTAAGTCAGAGCCTTGCGTGATTGACTTGGTATCAGAAGCGGCTCGTCAGGTGAAGTAAGACTTTGCCGAAAAAATGACCTAAACGTAAATAAGAA
This sequence comes from Acheta domesticus, assembly GCA_031308135.1. Taxonomy (NCBI): domain Eukaryota; kingdom Metazoa; phylum Arthropoda; class Insecta; order Orthoptera; family Gryllidae; genus Acheta; species Acheta domesticus. The sequence continues at coordinate 173,041,385 of JAHLJT010009419.1, forward strand.
CGAAGAAGATAACGCATAAGTACTGCTTTTAAAGCCTCTGTCTATTATCCCTTCTTTTTCCTTTCTCGGATTCTCTTGTGTTCGCAACTTTCCGGCCCAGAAACGAGCATATAGGTACCCTACCTCCTTTTTCTTCCACGCGAAATGAAACGTTTCAAGTTTGCCGAAGACCTTTACTTCCTCACGGCAAAGGTCTCCGTTATAAGCGCGATCAAGTGACGTTTGCCATGGCAACCATTACGTATTCGTTGGTAAGTGAAGCGGCCGAGACAAATCCTATAGATGATGAAGTGTTGGAAAGACGAAAGTATCGTTCAGAATCGAACATGCGTTTCTCAATGGTCATAGTTATTATACGCTGGTTAATGACACAGGAGCTTGAGAATCAACAAAATGAGCGCATATAGTACCAAGGAATGTCGAGGAAGTTCCACCTGTTGTGAGACCTCCATTTCCCTAACGGACCACTTCGTTCATACACACCAATTCCTAAACCGAAATGATCTTACCCCAACACTGCTCTCTAGTTCTTTCCTGCGTGGATAGGACTTCAAACTTTTTGATCACACCTTTCTTCGTCAGATTCTGGAGCGGTTCAGGAGATCCAAATCCAGATGAAGCGCACTTCATTTCTTATACGTAGTTACTGCCAGTATTCCTTGAGTTCGCTGAAGACCTTGTGAACCGATGGCTTTGAGTTTCATCAATTACGCGTCGAGTCGTTTATTTTCCTTAGTTAAGCCTTTCAACTGGTTAAGGCAGATAATCTCGATTATTATATCATTCTGTGAATTCATTGTCAGATTTGTTTTAACTTTTTGTGTAATCTGAACTCCCCGTCTGTGTTCCCGCTTCACTCGTCCCTATCTTCCGGCTGAGATGGTCCAGGACAACAGCTGTTGTCACTGAAGCGCCTCTGACCAGTAGATCTTAGGATTCTACTCCCAACGTTGGCGGATTTTCGTCTTGCCAGATGCAATGCCAAGTAAAAGTTTGCCACAGACTGAACGAGAATTCTAGCGGCCGGCTTTTCTGATCACTGATTTTCTATGCAACAGGCTATTCCCAGAAGACCGCCTCTCCCTGATTCATGTACACTCCTCTCTTTTTACACAAGAACACACACACACACACACACATTCTCACAATACACTACAACGCAAGTCGGAAAGTAGTGTCAAGAGCTTAGAGCTTGCCCTGGCTGGGGCACTGGAGAGAGATTTCTCGAGGTGGGAACCCCGCATGCTGGCGTGTAGGTCGGCACCGGATATCACGTTACAGCTGGACAGGAACTCCCTCCCAGGTTATAACAAGCACTACACTTACATCTAATGACCTAGCACCAGAAAACACAAAAACGATGAATCAAAGGATGTTGCTCACCTTCATGAGCTTGTGACTGATCAAGTAGCCGATGAAGATGAAGGCCTGGACGCCGCCGAAGTCGGAGAGCGTCTTCACGTTGGCGAGCATCTCGTTGTCGGGGTCGCGCAGCGAGTCCACCTGCACGCCGAAGCCCGCCGTGGCGATGACGTCATTGGCGTACCGCCCCCACAGGTCCTTCATCTCCACCACCAGCGCCTTGCCCGTCTTAGCTGCCGACGCAAAGGGCGAGGCGCGGCGCTGAGGGGCCAACGCAAGAGCGAACGGTCGTTCTCACATCGCCCCGCCACGCCACGCCCCGCCACGCCACGCCACGCCACGCCACGCCCCACCCCGCTCCGGCCCGCCACGCCCCGCCACGCCACGCCACGCCACGCCACCCCCCGCCACGCCATTCCCCACCACGGCATCTCACGCCACGCCACACCAAGCCCCGCCATGCCCCGCCATCTCACGCCACGCCACTCCCGTCATGCCCCGCCATGCCCCGCCACGCCGCGCCACGCCGCGCCACGCCACGTCACGCCCGCCACGTCACGCCCCGCCACGCCACCCCCGCCACGCCACGCCACCCCCGCCACGCCACCCCCGCCACGCCACCCCCGCCACGCAACCCCCGCCACGCAACCCCCGCCACGCAAACCCCGCCACGCAAACCCCGCCACGCAACCCCGCCACGCCACCCCCGCCACGCCACGCGCGCCGAGAGCAGCGCTTCGATGTTCGTTAGGCAACCAAAGCCACTTAAAAAAAAAACTTTCTAAGAAGAATTTCGTGCAACTTTTATGGACGTCAAATGTACAAAATATTTTTTATGCTCCAGCTGTTAATTTTCAAAATTTTAAATACGTCACTTATTTTTGAAAATGTATTTTGGAAAGCAAAAAGCAATTTTTATGCAGTTGAAATGTACAAAAATATCAAAATTCTCGTTCTTAAGAAAATAATTTTTGTCGAAGTGGCTTTGCCAGATTAACGGATAAACCGCTTCGCGACGGAACGGCCAGGACCAGAGGGTAGTACCTACTAGAGCAGGGCTGTCCAACTGGCGCCCCGAAATGCCATTTAATGTGGCCCGCAAAAGGTTGTTACACAAAAGTGAAGGTCCCTTTCATCCATGTCGGATGAGAACATCGTGCGCATGACGCACGGTCTCTGGCGTGGTCAACATCAACGTCAATGTAAAAATTGGATAAGTTTAGATTAAGTAATTTATTTTTCTAGTAAATTCAGAAATTTAAAATCATCTCAATGTGTTTCCATGCGCTATGTACGGCACGACTTGATATCACGCATGGTTCCTTCCCCCGCCCCCGTTTGAGAGCAGGCGGGCAAACTGCCGAGATCAACATTAAGGGGAAGTAAGGTGTATATCGCCCAAGTAATGAAAATACGGCTCGTAACCATATTAAAAGGTTTTAGTGGTGACCCTTGATGCTTTGTAAGTTGGACACCCCTGTACTGGAGGGCAAGCTGCGAATTTTCGCCCTGTGTAGGGGCAGACACGTTTTCGGTCATATGAAGAAAACAGTGTCGGTGAGCTGCAATTTGTGGGTGAATCACTTTAATAATGAAATAATGATCCGTGCCCCGCAATGATACGCCATTGTCCTCGTGTCATTGACCCCTATACACCCTGCAGCGAAGCATTATACGCGAAGGACGTATGACTTTTTTACAATACTTATAAAGAACGTGACAACAAAACTTTATTATTATGCTACTGCTCATTAGGGAATTACTCCACAGCCTTACACGAAACAAAATTAAGACTAAAATGTATAACTTTGCAGATGATAACTTCAGGAACGGATTACTTCAACACATATTACAATTCTGTTTAATTCAGAAACGATGCGTTCTAGTCGCGTAAAACCAGGTTATCATGGTCCTAAAAGAATATGAGTTTAGTGGGAACAGGTGAGTTTTGTGGGCTACAAATTTCGGGAGACATGTGATGCCCGAGTTATGTTTCTCAAGCAGAATGCTACTGAATCGGACCTTTAAGAATCATTACATTTTTGGAGAGTTAACTCTTCTAGGAAATCGAACTACGTTTCATCGGTGACCAAAAACTCTAGATATGTTAAATTTCATTTAACAATAGACAGAAATAATATTCTTCCATAAAATTAAAGCGTCCATTTTGTTTCCTGTTTAATTTATTCTCAACGCTTAGCAATATTCGGATATTTTCTCTGGGATGTTCCGAAAGAAAGAACTCTGCGGCCAACGCGGCAGGGTCTCACCTTCGTGCTCGTAGCAGCGTCTCGACAAGAAGCTGGCGAGAGTGCGACCGCACTGGTTCACCAACTCGAACATCCTCCTCATCTTGCTGCCTGTGAAAGCCGGGCTGAGCGTCGCCCGCATATGACGCCATCGCTCCCCTGAAGAAACAAGCACGCAATTTCAATTACCATTATTAGTAGTATAGTATTATTAATGTCATTATTATTATTATTATTATTATTATTATTATTATTATTATTTTTCGCCTATGAGCCACAACTGACCACGCGACACGTTTCTCTCTTCCGAGGCCCAGCCGTATTCTATTCTGGAGAGATCAACGTGTGTAAATATGGGTATCAGTCTTTCGGCTGCATCCCTTGGTTAAGACAAGGTTGTTGGCCTTGAATAATCAATTAGGATGTGATATGATGATTTTGGTATTATTATTACTGAGTAGTACTCGAACCTAGGACCTCCCGGTCAGAGACACTACAGTGACTTCTGTTGATGCCCTGAGCTACTTCTCCTGGTTTGCTACTGGCGCCTTCAGAACCGAGCACGTGTCAAGATTTGGGTTACACGGTATAAATACTCAGCTCGATATTAGCCCGAAGTCGAAATTTCAGTCGCACGTAATTAAGATGTAAATTACCAGTGTCAAACAAATACACACGTTAGGCGTTTACTTTACATAACCAAATTTTATTCGCGAATATATCTTTCCTTACACCGCCTTTTTTTTCTAAGTACTATAAAAGAGTTTCAAACAAAATAGTATGTCATTCTATCGTCAGAAAATTAATATCATGGCCATCGTTAATAAAATATCCAAACATCAGTTTGTTACCCATATCTTTCAAAAATAAATTATACTTGCGCATGGAAGTGAAATACGAGAAACTTAAAATGATAATGTCTAACCTTCTAGACCAAACACGCTCTTTCCGAACATATCATCACATTCTTCAGTAATAGGCTTATGTCTATCGACGAAATGGTCAAAATCCTTCACAGTGATGAGTTTTATAAGCTCCGGATCTCTCAGCATCAGCACAGGCTTCAGGAACTCGAAAAGTCCTCCGAATCTGTGCCCCTTCAGGAGTTTGTACAGATTTCCGACTTGCTCGGAAACGATATCTTGCGGAAGATCACTGGCCCCAAGCTCCCCACCACGGGGTAGGCGGGCAGCGCTACGATCCCGCGCCTGGAGAAGGTCTTCAGCTGAATCCAAAGGTACACGTACGCACATATTGCGACGGTGGCTGCGAAGATGCAGATGTCCGTTATTGTGAAAATGCCGCGCATTTCGGGAAGCACCTGAAATAAGAAGTGATTAATAGAGACCGGAAAAATATGTAGTCAAAAAATTGGAACAGTTCGCTCAGAGCCTCCGTAGTGAAAGGTTGTGTCGACCGCTCGCTGATAAGCTCAAGGCATAAGTGAGCGCTGCGTTCTCCATCTGCGAGGCCGCCGCGCTAGGTTGCTGTTTAGTGAAAAACCAGTGCTAGTTTCACGTGTGAATTTTCATTGTGAAGAGATTTGAGAGATTTTGATTTGTAATGACTGGTGGCGTGCTACTATCTTGGTGAACATTTTATATTACCCAAGAGGAGTTCGTTTCCAGCCGAATCTATCCTCCCTCAAGAAGGGAAGACTCCCAATACAATGTCCGTTCAACAACCGGAAGGTAAAATGTTAAAAACCTATGCTAGTGCAACATCTCTAGAAATGTTCCCTTCAAAAGAACAGGCGATAGTTATTGAAAAACAAGATGGTTTGACAATCAAAGATTATGTAGGAAAATTGGCAACAATTATTTCACCAAATGATATAAGATTCGTATCACGAATTGCAAACAATAGAATCTGTGTATTTTTGAGTAGTAAAATCGTAGCTAAGAAACTCACAGATAACCATAGTACAATAAAAATAAACAATTTTGAACTAGGACTGAGACCCTTAATCAATAAACAACGAAGAGTGATCATCTCCAATGTATGCCCTGTTGTTCCACACAGTGTAATTGAAGCTGAACTTTCCAAATTAAATATAAAACTAGTTCTAAAATATCATTTATAAAAGCTGGGATCAGTGACCCTGGATATTCCCACATTATGAGCTTTCGAAGGCAGGTGTTTATAGATCCAAATGATATTGATAAATTGCCTACATCAACACCTATATTCTTTGAAGATACAACATATAGAATTTATTTTTCAACAGACAATGTGTGTTGCTTCATATGTAGTCAAGCAGGTCATTTAGCTAATCAGTGCCCTAAAAAAACATTTCACCAGATGGGATAGAACAAATTGATCATTCAATAAGTGAAACTATTCCAAAAGCATCACAGGAAATAATTGACAATAAAACAAATGCAAATGTATTAATACATAATGATAGAAATTTCCCTGTAATCAACAGAATTCAAGTAACTGATGTAACATCTAAATCTGGAACAAAAATGGTGCATTATACAATGATAATATACAAGAGAAAACCCAAAATAATGAAATGGAAACTGTCTCTGAAGAAACCTACAGTCAAGATCAAGAAATGAATTGTCTACCAGAGAACAAAGACAATAAAGTACCAAAAGACATTTTTAAAGGAACAAAAAGAGTCCACTCATCAACCAATTCACAGGTATCTACAATTACAGTGTTCTCACCCAACGAAACTGATGATGAAGAAATAGAACTACAAAACCCAACTACTGACTTACAAGAAATTACCTTAAAAGTGGAGACAGATGAGAAGATTAAACCAAAAAAGAAAAAAAGAGCAAAAACAATGATCAAAGATCTGATGGTGAAGAAATTGATGATGCTAATGACTCGAATGATGAAAGTCATAATATAGAAGAGATGCAACTTAGTAATTTATCAGGTGATGAAGTGAAGGAAACAATTCAGGGAAGAAAGGAAAAAAGAACAAGAAACACTGACAACAGGACAGAAGAACAAGTGTGGGAAGAAAATTGGAAAAGAAATAAACTCAACCAATGAAGAGAAACTTTATCCTCTAAATTTAGACCAATTCAGTAGCCTCTTGGACAGAACAAAAGGAAACCAAAATATAAAACAAATAGTAGATGAGTATACAGATAAAACTGAAGATTTAATCAGAATGTGCAGAGATTTACATGGCAAAATGAACCCACAAATGAAAAACAAATGTACTCGCCTTTCAAAAAAATTACAACAATTAAGGAAAAACAACAAAGAGACAACGAGTCAACCTTCAGCCAGCTCTTCTCTCCATTAAAAAATCTAATTAATGGAAATAATACAATGGAACATAAACGGATTCTATAGAAGACTAGAAAACATCAAAGTAATAATAAACAAATTTAATCCAATATGTTTCTGCATTCAGGAAACAAATTTCTCCAATGATCACTGTGCTCAGATCAGAGGATATTGCAACTTCCACAAAAACAGAAATCATTCAAGAATAGCTAGTGGAGGAGTAGCAATATTTGCCTTAGCATATACCTTACCTGAAGAAATTTCATTGAATACACATATAGAAGCAGTAGCTATCAAGATAAAAGTCCCTTATAAATTGACAATTTGCAATGTATATTTACCAAATAGCTACAGTTTTAATGAGGAAGAATTAATCAATCTGACGAATCAACTTCCAAAACCATTTGTCGTGCTAGGAGACTTTAATAGCCACCATATGTACTGGGGATCCAAAAAAAATGACCTAAGAGGAAATATAATAGCAGGTTGGTTGGAAAAAGAAGAAAACCTCATTCTCCTGAATTCATACCAACCTACTCATTTCAATAGCAGCAATGGCCACACAAGTAATATTGACCTCTCTATAGCATCAAATGAAATAGCCCCATCATTAGAGTGGAATGCTCTGAAATATTTATATGACAGTGACCATTTCCCAATAAAAATTAAAATCGCTGAGGCACCTTCATCACAAAACAACATTCCATTAACAGGAAGGTGGATATTTGACAAAGCAAATTGGAAATCATTTAAAGAAGAAATAGATAAATCACTTCTTGAGATGCCAGACTTATCAGATAGTACCACAAATATATCCGCAAATGGTCTCATAAAAACATTTTCTGATCTCATTATTAAAGCAGCAAATAGAGCAATCCCCAAATCATCTGATATCCCCAAAAAGAAATGTGTACCATGGTGGAACAAAGATTGTGCTCAAGCAACACTAGAAGCAAAGAGGGCACAGCGAAGGTACAAAAAGAATGCACATAATGACCCAGATTTAGTGTACAAAATTCAATACAAACAGAAGAGAGCACTAGCGAGAAGAATATATAAGAGAGTAAGAAGGCATCCTGGCAAAATTTTGTATCAGCATTAACACCACAAGCACCTATTGCAACAATTTGGAAGAAAATAAATAATTTAAAAAATGGTCAGTACAAATCAGATAAAATTGTATTGGAAGATGCTGAGGGTAAATTCCATATGGAACCCTCACACAATTCAGATCTCCTAGCAGCAAACTTTGCAGAAAATTCAAATTCCAACAACTATAATAAAAAATTCTTAATTTATAAGGAATTGGAAGAAAAAAATAACAATTACGATACAGAAGATAATACAAACAACATAAATACAGAAATTAAAAGATATGAACTAGATTTAGTACTCTCCCAATTAAATAATTCAAGCCCCGGTCCGGACTATATACCTAATGTAATGATAAAACAACTTACAGACAAAGCCCTAAAATACCTATTAGCAATATATAATTTTATATGGAAAAGACAGGAATTTCCAGATACGTGGAGAGAAGCTACTGTAATCCCCATTCTAAAACCTGACAAAGTGCCAAGTTCACCTTCCAACTACAGACCTATATCACTTACCTGCAATATGTGTAAAATCATGGAGAAAATTATCAGTAGAAGAATTAGATGGTATCTGGAGGCACATAATATTCTAGCACCTCTCCAATTGGTTTTAGGGAATCACATTCAACAATGGATTATTTAATAAATGTAGAAGCGGAGATATGTGAAGCCTTTTTAAACAAAAGTCATGTAATTGCAGTTGCCATTGATATAGAAAAGGCTTATGAAATGGTCTGGAAACATAGAGTACTTAAAATAATAGAGAATCTTAATCTAAAAGGAAATATTTTAGCATTTATTAAGAACTTTTTGAGCAACAGAAGTATTAGAGTCAGAATCAATAAAACCCTCTCTAAACCAGTGCAAATAGAAAATGGTCTGCCTCAAGGTTCTGTGTTAAGCGTTATTCTGTTTCTGATCAGTATTAATGAAGTGCTTCAAACAATCCACAAACCGGTTAAGGGATTTTTATTTGCAGATGATTTAACCATAATCTGCACTGGAAAAAATATTCAGCACACAGCCAGACTTATTCAAAACACACTCAACAACCTCCAAAAGTGGTCTGACAACACTGGTTTTAAATTTTCTAAAACAAAGACTGAATATATAATATTCTCTAGGAAAAAAGAAGAAAAAAGGGTAACTCTAAAGTTGGATGACAATATTATCAGAAGTGTTCCAGCTATTAAAATATTAGGAATGACCTTTGACAGCAAAATGAAATGGAAGATCCATATTGAAAAGTTAAGAACTGAATGTTTTAGACGAATTAACACCATAAAAGCCCTATCTGCATTACAGTGGGGCTCTGATAGAAAATGCCTTATACAAACATACCAAGCCATAATAAGATCAAAATTAGATTATGGATGCATATTGTATGACTCAGCTGGAAGAGACCTAATTAATAAATTAGAAACTATACAAAATACTGCACTACGACTCTGTATTGGTGCATTTAGGACAAGTCCAACGATCAGTATATTGGTTGAGACTAACATGATACCATTTAAGCTAAGAAGAAAAGAACAAATAATTCTATATGCAAACAAGATGTTGGTAAATAATCAAAATACTCATAAATACCCTTGGAAAAGAAATACCACAGAAGCAGAATATCTAGCACATCCAGGATTACCAAAGCCATTATATATTAGAGCATCTCTTTATACTAAAGAGCTGAATATGACCATCCCCTCACTACTACCTAAAAAGAAGCCTACATTACCACCCTGGAATAACATCACAATAAAAGTAAATATGGATCTAGCAGTATATGAGAAGAGTACCACCCCCAAAGGAATATTTAGAAGTTTATTTTTAGAAATGAAAACAAAGTACGATGATTACAAATCCTATTACACAGATGGATCAGCAATGAATGGGAGAAGAGGATGTGCAATAGTAACAAATAATAAAACATACAGATTCAGATTACATGACACCCTCTCTATATATACCTGTGAAGTGATAGCTATTTTTCAATCCTTACAAATAATAAGAAACAATAGAATAGAAACTAAACATGTAATTTTCTCAGATTCTAAATCAGCACTTTTAGCCATAACAAACACCGATAACTCAAATCTACTAATTAAGGAAATTAGAGAATTAATTACTTGGCTAATTACTAACAATTATACTATAGAACTAGTGTGGATACCAAGCCATCAGGGAATTCAAGGTAATGAAGAAGCCGACAAAGAAGCCAAAAATGCAATTAACGAACCTTTAAACAACACAATAAGATCTCCACAAGAAGAAGTTAAACGATATATTAAGATTAAAATCAAAGAATTTTGGGATTCCCACTGGAGAAACATCGACTCTAATAAACTACAGGAAATAATACAATCAACCTTTGAGAAGTCTGTTATAGTGCCAACATCTAGAAGGGAACAAGTGACAATAGCCAGGTTGAGAATAGGGCATACAAATCTGACACATATCCATTTAATTACAAAAAAACAGAGAAACTTATGTGAAAAATGTGGTGAAGCTTGGACAGTCAAGCACCTTCTTGTATACTGCCAAGAATTAAAAACTGAAAGAGACCAATCTGAACTGCCCAAAAGTATTAGAGACTGTTTAAATACCAAAGTTGGATGTAGACAGACAATAGTTTTCCTGAAGTTAATAAATAAGTACAACTCCATATAAGATGGAATAAATAATATAATATGAATACAAATTGTATATGTAAATTGGTTAATGTAAATATGGAAACTGTTTGACTACTAACCAAAGTATTAATGATTTAAATCATATCCCTAATGGAATCCAAATACAATTTATATATGTATTGTAAATGTAAGTTATGTAATATAAATGTAACGATACTAATAACTGGTATTTTATGGAATGTAAGCAAGACACATACAGGAAATATTTCCATTATGTAATTTAAAATATAGCTCATGAGTATTGTAAATATTTAGTGCAAATTTCAATGTATTAATGTCTGACGATAATTGAATGTATATGTGACCCATAAAAATTTCTCTGATGTAATAAGCAATATGTAATGTAAATACAAAATGTATATGTAAAGAGAATTAATGTAAGCATGTAAACTGTCTGATTGCTAACTAAAGTATTAATGATACAAATCATATTCCAATGGAAATCAAAATACAAATTTATATATGTATTGTAAAATATAAGTATGTTAACGATTGTTTGGTGACTAATTGAAGGCATAAATACAGACTATACTAAATTATGAGAGATATGTAACTATGTAATACAAATGTAACGTTACTGATAACTGATAATTTATTGAATGTCATAAAGACAATATTTTCCATATGTAACTTAAAATATAGATAATGTGAAATGTAAATATTAAGTCCAAATTTCAATGTATTAATGACTGAAGATTAATTGAATGTATAAAAGACATGTAAAAATTTCTCTAATGTAAATCTGTAATGATGTCGCTAATGACCATAGTAGTTAAAAGCGACATAAAATAAAATTAAATAAAAAAAAAAAAAAAAAAATATGTAGTATAAATCGTCAAAATATGTAATGATAATACTAAGAATATCTAATAAATATGTAAAATCGGATATAATATGTAATATTAAAATACACTAATAATAAAATACATTTACTTAATACGAAATTAGATTTATAAAAACTGCTCACTTCACATCATACAACTTTCTCGTCAGTATTAAAAGCTTCCTCTATTGTAATCCAGGACCTTAGTTGAGCAGCCAGACTAATCGCAATTGAAGTCATCGCACAAACTGGCGAGATCTACGACCAGCAAACATACACTGTAGCATCTTCATCGATGTGTTACACGTCCGTGATCGCAAATTTTTCTCCGAAATTAAGGTTCCAGATCACAAAACGCGGTGTCAACAATGATTTGGACACCCAGGTTTCCCCATTAATGTAGGAAAAATGCTGATATTTTAAAAAAAAATACATCTTTCCATAAAAAATATGGAATTAAATACAAGAAAATTCATAAAATAAGAAAATATATTGTGAAAACAGCAAAATATGTAAAATATGTAATATAGTACTAAATATGTAAAAATATGTAACGAAAAAATTCGATATTGCATTAGGAGGGCTATGATTCGACAAGATTACAATTTTTGAGAACGGAAAGTAAAAAGACAAAAAATATGTAATTATATAAAAATCCGGTCTCTAGTGATTAAACTTGACAGGAAATCATCAATATTTAGAGAAACGGATGTGGAAATTATATAGCTTAGCCAAATTTTATAGCTTAAGAAGAAGTATAACATCCTTGAGAATAGAACTCTTACATTTGCAGAAGCGCCAACTTCAAAAGTGGGAGGGGGGCATACAGTATGTCTCTGATCCAATTTTATTTTGTGGTGTTTGGATTTGAGTTTCAAAAGCAGGGACCTTACCATCATCTTCATAATCTAGCAGTACCTTTTTTCCAATTCCAATTGATGGTTTTTGCCTTGTAACTAAACATTTATCCAATTTAGAATTTACAGCACACGATTCTCGAACTCGCTAAGGACAGCAAACTCTCGCCAACCGATTTCTATACGGCCACTATTTTTCTACAGCAAAAACGAAACAAAAATATTTGGCACACTGTATGCGTGTTCGCTGAAACAAATCACGTTTTGTCCACACGATTTTTAGGTCGTTGACCCGCTACTCTCCCTCCCACCCGAGGGATGATCACGCTTGCCGGTCCTCACAGATTGGCGGCCATGCTCTACTCTACACTGTACAAGTTGTGTTTTTTGTGTGTATCCATTTTCATTGCTATAGGGTGCACTGCGATGAAAATGTGTACTCATACAGAGAGAAGAAACAACTTTCTTATAAAAGAAAAACAGTTTCTAGCTAGAAGCCTTGTCCAATTATACTTTGTCGCACTTACTGGCGTAAGAAGTATTGTAATCTTGCTTCGGAAAATGGCGAATTTTCGACACCAAAACTCTTATTGCTGGGCCCTGGTAACTAACAAGTGGATAAATCCAGTTGTTAAATAATAAAAAAATCCTCTAACACTTTGTATAGCCAGAATTCATATATTGTGTGTCCTTCATACCTAAAAATCGGCAAAACATGTCTGTCTGTCTGTCTGTCTGTCTGTCTGTCTGTCCGTCTGTCTGTCCGTCCGTGCACAACGCTAGCGCCTAAACCATTCAGCCGATTTTCTCCAAAACTGATATTTCCCAATCGTTCTGGCTGATGTCGGGGTTTCTGGAATTTAAATCGATATTTTAATTTTGGGGAATACTTTTCATGAAGCCCCTCAGACATTTTCAAAATGTTAAAAAAAAGACTTCAATTTTTTTATTAAATTTTGTTGTTGAATAGTATAGCGTCCCGTCTACGATAACATTGTAATATTGCGAGAAACGTTGTGCTGTTGTAGCCCCATTAGTTGTTTTTTTTTTTTTACACGAACAATAGAGTCCGCAGGAAACTTGCTATTTAAAGCACAAGACACTAATTCACAACAAATTTTCTAAAAATAATCATTCGCGCAATCCAGGAGCTTTGTTAATTTTCGTTTTAGTGTATTGTTACGTCACTGCTTACCGTGGTTATCGTTTTTGAACAAAACATTATCAGTAAATTTAATTTATCGAATGAATACTGCACAGAATAAAATTGATACAAGCACAATAGTGCGTGGTATATTTTTCTCATAGACAATTAATCGAATGTTTCACCGATAAGACGAAGGAACGAAACAACACGCGGAGTTGTTACAGTACACGCAGTGTCGGCGGTGGTACGATAGATTGTTGTTTTTACTTTCTCGCTACTGCTTACGCAGTGCAGAGAAAGTATTGTAATGCTGCGGGGTAAAACGGCGAATTTTCGACGGAAAACCTCTTACTATCTTTTGAGACTGACGCATCTGGTTGTGCTCTTGATTTTTTGCGATTTACCTACTATTTTTAGCGATCTGACTGCATTTTGTGTGTTTAAGTGCTTTTATTACTTGTTGCAGATTAGCTGGAAATATAATTTTGGCTGGTTTTTTGCTCTAACCAAGACGAACCAACAGCTAACGAATTTTAAATATTACACGAACCTTAACGAACTTCAGAATTACAAGTTGGTGATCAAGTGTCAAAATCTATAAACAGATCAGTTTATTTTCGATTTTATATCACTGTTTTAACTTAATTACTGAAATATTTATTCTATTTTTGTGACGAGTGACTATTCAGTTTATTTTATTTTTGTGGCGAGTGATTATTCAGTTAATTTGAACGTTACGAGGACGGTGTATCGAGTTGTTTTGAATTTGTTTCAAATCTTATTCAATATTTTGAAGACAAATTTCATCTAATATCTTTATCTATTTACGGTAAAGTATAGTCGACATTGTATTAAACAGTTGCAGCTTAAGTGAACGGAAATACGCAACCGCATTGCCAAATTTCGTAAGTACTAGTTTTCAATAGATTTTGTAGTTAGCATACCTTCTCTTTCTTGTATCGAATCTTAATTTTTAATTTATCGAATACACATAAATCTTACACTTTTAAAATATTAAGCTAGGTGACTGTTGCTTTTATCTGAGTTTTCTTGTATTTATTCCAATTTTATCACGTACTTTAACACGCATTCGTGACATGGCTACTGTTCGTTCTACTCTTTTTACTCTCTACACCCTCAAAGCCGACCTTCTGAAAGCCTTCACACACGTAAACAGTAATTTAGATAAACATATCCGAAGGCTGGAAGAGGTCGTTCTCTACAATGACGGTTGGGCACAAGTAGGCAACACTGCGAATTTCCCCAACCGTGCACCCGTGACTGCACATAAGACACAGACACCACATCCAGTCGCAATTCAAAACAGATTTAGTGTTTTAGATTATGAAACAGATTTTCCTCGCCTTCCCGATCCTCACAACCCTTCCCTTCCATCGACAAATACATGCACAAACCAACGCAAACAGGCTAGGAAGCGTGTCAAAACCAAAACACGTAAAGCTTCGCATCCTAGCCCACTTGAAAACAAAGCCATTCCTACTGAGCCTAAAAAACAGGTACTTATTTTAGCTGACAGCCATGGTCGCCATCTTTCCTCCATTCTCAGTAGGAAGTTACCCCCCAACTACTCAGTCTCGTCTATTTTTAAACCTAACGGGAGGTTTGCAGACGTGACTGCAGAGTTGGACACTCACACGAAGACAATGACCAATCAGGACACAGTCTTTATTATCGGAGGGCAGAATGACATTAATTTGGGCGGTAACTTTACACCTGAGCAACATGTAAACAATTACAATGTGCCGCCCAAAATACTAACATTGTAGTCTCGACTCTGCCCTTCTGGTACAACAGGCCAACACTCTGCAGCGAGATTAAGCACGCAAACCAACAACTAAAACTGCAACTGAGAGAAACAGATGTAACACTTTTTGAAATGAATTTCCTCTCAGTAAACACTTCACCCGGCACGGTCTCCACATGAACCTTGCTGGAAAACATGCAGTCGGTGAAAAGCTTGCACAATACATCATCAACTCCAGTCCTACGCAGCCTCCTGCCAAAAATCCATCCCTTTCACCTTCCTTACGTTCCCCACCCCCCACCCTTATTCTGAACCCTCTTACCCCCTCCTGTGAACCTACTCCCGTTTCTTCCATTCCCACTACCAATGACGCCTCTATTTCCTCACAACCTGTGACTGCTGGGACACATTACAACCTTCGACCACGCACTCGAGGTAAAAATGGAGTAAATATATAGCAACTACAGTCAGATGCAGCAGAAAAACATTCGTGTAGGTACTTGCAAAAAATAAAGTTATTGCACCATAATGTTCAATCCCTTTCAAATAAACTGAGTTTATCGAGGCAGCTCTACAGAGCGATTTAAATCAAATGGATGTTCTTTGCTTTACAGAACATTGGTTATCTCCTAATGAACTTAGCATTTTCCAAATTCCAAACTTTTACCTCGCAGGCTATTATTGTAGAAAAAGAGAATCTCATAAAAGTCCGGCATATGGAGGTTCTTGTATTTACGTTAAAAATAATATTGATTCTATCTCCTTGACGGAATTCAATGAGTATGCCGTTGAAAATGTTTTTGAAATTTCTGTTGTACATCTTCCTGTGCTAAAAATGATATTGCTTTGCATCTACAGGCCTCCAACAAAGAGAGCTGCAGATTACATTTTGTTCTTAGAAAAACTAGAGATAACACTTATCAAAGTCATCAATCGCTCTTTTGAATCCATTGTTGTATGTGGAGATTTTAACATTGATTTTCTGGTCGAATCTTGCGAGAAAGAGCAGTTTCTTAACTTAATTAATTCCTTCAATTTAGATATTACAATAAAAGTACCTACACGGATCACAGTAAATTCAAAGAAGGCAATCGATCAAATTATAATTAACAAAACCACTACTCGACATGAAATTGAAACAAAAGATTTAGGATACAGTGACCACGATGCACAAATTCTTACCATTATACGAAATGCGAACAATGACACAATAAATAATACACGTATGAGTAGAGTGTTTTCTAAAAGTAAAATAAAATTATTCATTGATTACTTGCTGCAGGAGTCATGGGACGCAGTTTATAATACTATTGATACAAACGATAAATATTATTCTTTTTTTTCAACGCTTTCATTTCATTTTAACACTTGCTTTCCTCTTCAGAAAAGAAAATTAAATATTTCACGCAAAAACAATTCTTGGATAACACAAGGGATTAGAACATCATGTAAAAACAAACGAATTCTATCTTTCATTTCTAAGCATCATAACGTATCTCAAGATTTCCTCCTGTACTTTAAAAAATACAAATCATTGTTAAGAAAAGTCATAAGGCAGGCTAAAATCATGAAACACGATCAGGATATTTTGAACTCAAATAACAAAACAAAATCAATGTGGGATATAGTAAAAAATGCGACCAAACCAACTAGAAACCTTATAGAGAATGTTGTTTTAAAAGATAACGATAGAGATGTGAACGATCCGGCAACAGTGGCTAGTCTCTTTAACCAATACTTTTCGAGAATTGCTGTCGATCTCACTAAGGGTTTTCAGCCACAAAATTCAACATCTGACGTTTCCCTAAAAGTCTTAGACACTATGTTCGTTTCCGAAACCTCTTCCTATGAAATTCTCAAAATAATCGGTAAATTAAAAAATAAATATTCGGCCGGTTTAGATGAATTTCCGGATTGTTTGTTAAAGACGTGCGCGCCAGCCATTATACACCCGTTAACTCACATATTTAATGCATCCTTATGCACCGGAATTTTTCCAGATATTTTTAAAACAGCTAAGATTAAGCCGCTCTTCAAAAAAGGCAACAAAAATGAAGTTCAAAATTATCGGCCAATTTCTCTTTTGTCAGTTTTTTTCAAAAATATTAGAGAGACTTTTTTATGTGCGAATGGAAACCTTTCTGAATAAACACGACGCGTTTTCAAATTGCCAACATGGATTCCGGAAATCAAAATCTACGGAAACAGCCATTTTTTCTTTTCTTAAGGATGTTGCCTCATCATTGGATCAAAACGAAGCAACTATTGGAATATTTTTAGATCTTTCAAAAGCTTTTGACGTCATTGATCATAACATTTTACTTTCAAAATTACCTTCGTATGGAATCCGTGGTATTGCTCTAGATTGGCTATGTTCGTACCTTAAACAACGATCTCAGAGAGTAGAAATACCTTACTGGAATGATGGAACTTTATGTACACACCTTTCCGGTTCTTTGCCAATTGTACGTGGAGTCCCGCAAGGATCGATTTTAGGCCCTATTCTCTTCCTATTATACGTAAATGACATGCCCTTAGCGATTCGAAACGGAAGAACAGTTCTCTTTGCGGATGATACAAATATTCTTTGCAACAAAGAAACCGTAAATAGTACAATATCAGACGTTTCAAATTGGTTCCGTAATAACAAATTAAAAGTAAATGAAAATAAAACAGTTTCAATGCAGTTTTCCATATCAAATAAAAAATTCTGTACTCCATTGAAAATGAACGGTGTGCCATTGACTGATGTTAATGTAACAAAATTTTTAGGTCTATCAATTCAGTCAAACCTCAAATGGAATGCCCACTTAAATGAATTGAACACAAAATTAAGCTCATTATGCTACGCGTTCAGAATTCTTTCAAATTCCGTCAGCCTTCATACAGCTCGTTGTGTATATTTTGCCAATGTTCACTCCCGCCTGAGATATGGCATAATATTTTGGGGAAACACATCTTATAGTTCACAGACTTTCAGATTACAAAAAAGAATTGTACGAATAATAAGCAAATCCAACCCACGTGATTCTTGTAAGTCACTCTTTATTAATCTAGGAATTTTACCATTACCTTGTCTCCTGATTTACGAATCAGTAGTTTTTGTCAAAAATGACTTACTTAAGGACGGGAATATATTTTCAGCAAACGCCGATGTCTATAAGTATAACACACGACGTAGTAATCATATTCACCAGGTGGCAGTATCAACAGCTCACTACAAAAAATTCACATACAATTCATGTACATTACTATACAACACTTTGCCAGAAGACATTAAACGATTAAATTCGATAGAAAAATTTAAGTCCCAAGTAAAATCTTTTCTGCTGCATAACTGTTTCTATACAATTCGAGACTATACCGAGCATCAAAAAGTAAAGTAGAATTAATTTTAACAATGATAGTTAATGTAATTATTTATCATTTGGACTGTATAATTCTAAAGAACCTGTAACAAGTATTGTACCACAGTTTCTGGGTTGATGGCCCCCATCTCGATCAGGTTTTTCGTCCAGTTTCCCTGATCCTTGAGAAAATGCTGAGATGGTCCCTTGTTTTGCTTCTGGACATAAATGTAACTTCATTATTTGTGCACGTCTTCTGAATTTCAGTGGGAAATATAGTTATTCAAATTATCGTTTTTCATATTATCGCGGCAAAAAGTATTATTCTTTCATGAAGAACATGAGGGTTCAGGGCAGAAATTTATAGCTAATTTACCTTTGAAAATATATTTTATTATATAGGAGCGAATATTTTGTCAACAAAACTCGAAAAAAACTCTCTTTTCTGTATTCAAAATTCGACTAGAATATGGTTTAGGATAGAGACCACAGAATTATGAAAACGTGCACAAAATTCACTTCTCCCCATAGCTCGTCATACGCAGTTTTTAACTGTTTTTGACGTAAATAAATAAATAAAACTGCCAGGCCCTGGTAATGAAAAAGTGAATAAATCTTGCCATTATATATAGTAAACTAGCGTACCCGTGCGAAAATTCTCGCATGTTAAACTCAACCCTCTTCTATATCCTACCATTTCCATATTAAGAGGGAAAGGTTTTTAACGAAACGCACTTACTTGTTTAAAAAATTATCACGGTAACTTCCAATGTACTTATAGAAATAAGTACATTGGAAGTTACATGAGTCACATAGGAAGTTATCAAATAAAAAAAACAAATTATAAAATTGATAGTTGAAACAAATTTTGAATAAAGGATTATTCAGTGTTACTGAGAGGTCATCTTGGAACAATTTACAGCAATTCTTTAAATACATTTGAAGTAATTAGACAACCTTGCTTGACAGTTTTTCGCTTTCCTTGATAGTCACAAAAATATTAGAAAAGGTTTTTACTCTTAAGAAATCTACGTAAAGTTATTCACGCGAAAATACAGGTAAGTACCACCCTTTTGAATATTATTTAACTTTATTACCAAGATGAGAGGTACATCCCAGCAATACAATCGCCTCGAATATCAGTAATTAGTTTCATTTCACACACTTGTTGCAAATTCTGAACATCTCCGAACACGTGGAGTGCATTGAGAAGCGTCTGACTGT
>JAHLJT010009419.1:173062197-173122760 GCA_031308135.1 Acheta domesticus
TGACTGCCGCTAACAGTGTCAAGTTCCTACTTGATTTTTCAATGTGTTACATCAAACCTCTCGAAGTTAATGCTATAATTCTGTTGTAACGACTAGGTGGAAATGAGTGCTGTGTAATGCAGTTTCATTTGTGGTAAACAAATGTTGTATAATCATACATGAATTATCATGCGTATTTGAAATAAAACCTTATACTAATTTCCACATTATCACTCCGGTTTTATTACTACAAAATTGTAATGAGCATTTCATATGAGGTAAGAAGAAGTTAAAATGGAATATGTATATTCGTGCAGTAATATGCAGACATTAAAATGGTGTGTGTTGTGTAGTGACGTCAACATGGTAGAGTGAAAGACAATGATTTGAGTTTACCATACAACCACAACATAAGATTCGTGTGACACAAACATTGGTGAGCAGCCATGGTTGTCCTGATCACAAACACAACAGCCAAAGTTATAAAGAATACGCAAGTTTGAAATTTCATATGCACATGTGATCAAAAGTATCTGGACACGGAGGCGGTGGTGTTATTGTGTGGTCGTGTTTTTCATGGAGAGGCTTGCACCCCTTTGTTTTGCGTATTTGAAAGTATGCCTGCGAGAGTGGAAGCTGTCATCAAGACTAAGGGTGGGCCAACACCCTATTGAATTCCAGCATTACCGATGGAGGGCGCCACGAACTGCTAAGTAATTTCAGTCACGTGTCCGGATACTGTTGATCACTTGGTGTATATTTTTTCCCTTTGAAGTTTGGTTGTCAATCTTCCACAAACGTAACAGAAACATATCGGGCTGATTCGCACACTTTAAATCTGAAATGACTATTTATATTTTATCGAATCGATTCAATTCTACAGATCATGTGTCGAATTTCAGTTAATAAAAGCCATAGAATTACAATGTATTAATGTATTTGAGGCACACGCAAACCAGACACGAACTTCAGGCGCACTGCGGGTACAGTTCCACATGACACCACCTGACTCAGAATCTGCCACCCCAAATGTGGATACTTGTATATTTGTGATCAGGTAAGGGGTAAAATAATTATTTTCGATGACTGATGCGATCCGCAGTAGGAAATATGAGGGGCACGTAACTTATTTTCAAAACATACACTAAGACCTGTTAAGACCACTAAAACCTTCTCCTAGACCTCCTCGTAGACCTATTCGTAGACCTACTTACTCGTAGACCTACTTGAGGCGAGGATAAAGACGATAAAAAGAACACGAAAGCCTAATTTTGTTGATATCTCATGAAAGTGGCATAGATGAACTAAATAAATATTTATTTTTAAGTATATTTTATGAATATTCTACATATCTTTTTGGGTGCAATTTAAATGTATTTGCATTAATAGCAAAATACGGTATAAAGATACGGTATATAAAATTGGGACGTGACATGACGTTTGAATTGCGATTTTCGTGATCCACGTATAAAATTGAGTATGTTGCGCATTCCTTCCTGGAGGTAAAAACCTTGTTCCCTAGCGAAAATAATAATAATAATAATAATAATAATAATAATTGTAATTATAATTATAATAATAACAACAACAACTAGTATCTACAGAACAAAAAGTCAGCGTTACAAACAATCAAGTCCTCTACAGTGCATTTTTCTAACTCTGCCTCTCAAGCCCCTATGGCGACGATGGAATATCACACGGCATTTCGCGTCTTTCTACGTCGTACCGCTAGAAGCGCATGATCGCAAGCACTGCTTGATACGGTCGCGATCATGCGATACCTGGCGGCACGACTGAGAACGTCGCGAAATACCGTGACATGACCTGTGACAATACCGTGACCTCCATCGTGAAGACGGGCAAAGTTAGAAAAAAAACGCAGTATACATCAAACGATATATTTCAAAGTGTGATCATTGTGTGAACTTATAGTTCATTCATTCTGTGTAGCCTCCATGCAGCATACAAAGTAAACATAATTAATGTTTTTATTTTTGATCAAAGGTACAAAAGTCAAAATAAAATAATAATAATAATAACAACATACTGTAACACCCCTCCGCTTTTCGATTGAAGATGTTAGCGCCATCTGTAAACCTCACTCCGCAAGATATCTGGATGTAGCCTCAAAGTTCGTCTTTCTCTCAACAGAGTTCGCTACTCAAACTCTACGCTGCCTCGCGGTGCGGGGCTCTTCGAAATGACTCTCACTGCAAGCACTTGATACGCATTATCTTATCGACATTTTGTGAACGCCAGGAGTTAAGAAACGATTAATTGTGAATGATATTGTAAACTTTGCGTATTGAGAAAAGTGGGAAAAGTCCTGTCTGAGCCTAATGTAAGGACAGATATTTTAAGTTTAACGCTAGAAATATCCATCCATTTTATTATAACAAAGAATCTTGATATTTATTGTATAACCATCTATAAGTAACTTGGCGTAAAATGGTCCACATTAAATCAATTCTTTCACATCATAGTCTATACAAGTTGTATTATTAATTCATTAAATACATGAGTTCGATATACCAACATGAAAACTAGCCTACTATAATGAATTATGAATTCATTTTATTTCTGTTTTATTTGAATAATAGGGCAGGGATGCAAACATAATAAAATCATCAGAGAAAGATTATTACAGAAAAGCAGAAGTGATGGAATGCGAGGAGCAGAAGAGACGGAGAAGCAAGGAGCAGAAGTGGCGGAGAGGGTAAAGCGGAAGAGACGGATGCAAGGAGGAGAAAAAGGCGGAGAGGCACGGAGGCATGGAGCAGACAAGACGGAGGGGGAGGAACAGAAGAATCGGAAGAGAGGAGCAAAAGAGACGAAAAGGGGGAGCAGAAGAGGCGGAGAGGCACGGATGAGAAAAGACCGGGGAGTAGCAGAAGACTCAAAAGGGAGAGGGGCAGAAAAGACAGAAGGGAGGAGCAGAAGGACGGAGGGAGTGAAGTGGAAGGGGCGGAGGGGGAGGAGCAGAAACAGGACGGAGAGCACATAGAGCAGAAAATACGAAGGGAGGAGTAGAAGAAGATACAAAAGGGAGAGGAGCAGAAGAGTCGTGGGGAGAGCAGCAAAAGTGATTGAGGTAAAAGGAGCAGAAGAGATGGAGAGCACGACCAGAAGAGAGGGGCGGGGAGGAGGAGAACGATTAGAAGAGATGAACAGAAGAGATGAACAGAAGAAATGAAGAAGGAGGAGCAGAAGAGACATGGGTCGAACACAACAAACAGAAGGGAAAGCAGAAGAGATGAAAGGAACGAGAAGAAGTGGTTGGGGGGAGCGAGCAGAAGAGACGAAAGGGAAAGGAGCCAAGGAGACGGAAGGGGAGAGCTAGTAGAATGCTGGTACTTGCGCTCCCTACCACGACCTGCCCCGACTCTCGTGAACGCTGAAGGCGTCAGCTGGCCCAGCGAGCGCTCACCCGAGACGACCATGTCGAGGTACTTCATCTCGTTGCACGGCCTCGTAGGTGACGCGGCCGCCGTGGCGCCCGCAGCGTGTCGTCCACCTCTCTGCGCAGGCGCTCCCTGGATGCCGGGCAGCACGGCCAGGCGGTTGGACATGAAGCTGAGCAGCGTGGACGTCGTCTCGAACCCCGCCAGGAAGAACACCATCACCTGCGCCGCGATGTCCTCGTTGTTCAGCCCTGGACACAGCCACCGCGCCGTTAAGGTACGAAAACCGGTTTTTGAATAGATTCTCATAAAGTTTCTGTATAGAAACGTCAAGATCTCATACTGAACGTACAAAAGCCAAACAGTAGCGCAATACACGGTCTATACGCTTTCTGCATGAATCGCTACAAGCCGCCGCCAGGGGGGCTGGCGGGAAACAACTGAATTGCGCCGTGCGAGTACTTTCAGTGATGGTATTTCTGTGCGTGCGTTCGGGCTGTGATCTTGATTTAGTATTATTAACCATGAGGGGCATAGAGAATAAAATTGTAAGGCAGGAATAAGGAAAGAAGAACGAAAAATTACGAACATGTTCATGATTTCTCATGTAGAAAGCGTAAAGTCTGGACTACATGAAGAATATACACGGAAACTATACCGTGTACATCGGCCTTCATAGTGAGATTTTTGGCGGCGATGTGTAACGGTTAGCGTATCGGACTGTGTATACCCAAGTTTGGCGGATTCAAACCCGATCGCAGCTATGGATTTTTAAGGGCGAAAAAATCCTTCGTACGCCTTCCTTCGGAGAGGAAGTAAAGCCGGCTGGCCCATGTTTAGTAGATTTACTGCATGTAAAAGATCCTCAAGCCTAAATGACGCCTCTGGGCTAAATTCAAAATCGCCTGTTTCGTCGCCCAAGGAATACCTTCTTTCCTCCGCTAGTTGGTGAAAGGAGCGTAACCGAAATTTGCGTGGTCAGACGGAAGAGCAGATCTCATGGCCTGAGTCTCGCCACGTAAAATAAGGCATCAATTCAATTCAGTTCAATTCAACTTTTCTAAATCTGCCCCTCACGCCTCTATTGCCACGATGGAATATCACACGGCATTTCGCGTCTTTTTCCGTCATGCCGCTAGAAGGCGCGGTGTTCGCAAGCACTGCTTGATACGGTCGTGATCATGCGGTATCTGGCGGCACGACTCAGAACGTTGCGAAGTACTGTGACGTCGCAGTATAGTGCTCGAAGCCTTCGAGAATTCCCTGCGTTGCGTCTCTCGGGAAGGGAAGATACAGGGAGGATTGATCTATCATGAATATCGCCCACTAACAATAACTTAACATTAAGAAAATCATATCACACGTCCATGTTACTTTTGTAAGGTGTAGAGAACACAATGTACCAAAGTAAGGCGCAAGCCTGTAAATATGCTACTCCTGGAGAGGCAATTCCATCTTAGTTGTATATCAACTGCTTAAATCGAAAATTTTAGAACATGCAAGAAATCTTCGAAAACACATCTAATCCCCAAAACATTACGTGGCAACCCACGTTACAATCTACGCTCGCGCTATAACGGCCAATAACTATGTTATTGTGAAGTATGCCGCGCTATTACCGAATATTTTGTTCACTTTTCACAAATTTATTCCTGGCATTAAAGTATCCCCCGTTTTCCGTGCACGATTACATAACTTTCTCTTCTTAAGAAGAACTTCGTAAGGGCGAGAAAGTAAACATTTCTAGTTTATTTTGTGTTTATGTATTCACCTTGCTTCTTTTCACACTCAT
Source organism: Acheta domesticus (assembly GCA_031308135.1). Taxonomy (NCBI): domain Eukaryota; kingdom Metazoa; phylum Arthropoda; class Insecta; order Orthoptera; family Gryllidae; genus Acheta; species Acheta domesticus. The sequence continues at coordinate 173,067,370 of JAHLJT010009419.1, forward strand.
TAGTGTCAAACAGCCATGTCAGGGAACTAACATTTCCCGCTCGTCGAGGGTAGCCGGACAAAGTGAAATCGGTGGGGATAAGGTTAGAATATGAAACGGTTTTGCAGCTATATCAAAACAATAATTTTCCGCAAACAATAACTCCCGCGGTTGGGGATGCTCAATAATAACTCGATCATGATCTTTAATGTTCTTAAGAATCTACGTTATCGAAACAAATGTTAGCATATATGACACATTGGGTCTAGAATAAAAATAAGTTACAATTTTAAATTTTACAATTAAATCATACCATAACGTCAACACATTTTATTTCATTATCTCTGCCTTATCCTCAGTGCTATGGATCACGTCAAGGTGCCCAGATTTCGGCCAAATGCGAAGAGCTGGAAACAAGTAAATTCTCTGCTGTTCAGGACAAGAAGTAATAATTTATTACACTAAATGAACCAGTTCCGGTCGAATTTAAAAAAATTTGCTCTAACTCAAATGAGCAACTAATTCTTACGTCATTTTTGTTCCTGCACAGCGGTTCCTTAACGGCTTACATGAAGTCCAGAAGATAATGCATAAAGTGAGTCGAAGCACTGCAGATATTTTTGAGTATTGCTGACGAAAAAGTCACCTTCTTTCGGAATCAAACGATGGAAAACGAGTTGACGGAGTTGAGCTGCATATTACAACAACCCTGTGCTGCGTCGTACCCTGCAATCGCGTCCCACATCGCCAGGCGGCCGTAGAAATGCTGACAATTGCTGTTTGCAAGTAATGCTAATGACCTCCCGAGTGAACAACAGCGCTTCGAGTCTTGGAATTGCGTACACAGTTCCGGTGGCATTCAGTCTGCGACGAAATTGAAGAAAGAAAAAAAAAAGAACGAAAAAAAACCACAGAAAGAAAACCTGCAGGAGAATCTATATTTGAGACCAAAACGGCGAAGGCAATTGTTGAAATTTCAGAGTTCAACGAAATTGAGACTTGCGCCATCTTTTGCTCTCGCATTTTTTATATTTTGCTTTAACTTTAATTAAGGGTTTTCCAAAACAAATTTCGAAGGATCTTTTTTAAATGGTGGTATTTGAACAACAGATCTTACTAACGGGAAAAAATCGATCTTCAGTATTGTGGTTGTAAAATGACGAAAAATAGAATTTTGCAATTTTCGAAAAATCACAGATTTCAACCAAAATGTAACACGTACCAAAACAGCAAAGGCAAATTTATTGTTAATATTAATCTGATACGTTTTTTAACATGAAATGACTCATTGTATAAGTTCAATTAAAGTAACCTGAGAAAGAATTCGAAAACAAATGTAAGAAAAGTCAGTACAAAACCGCATCGGAGCCAGAAACCGTATCCCAGTGTTGCCAAGGTCGATGCGACGAGCGGGAATCCCCACGCGCGGACGATGCCACGACGAAATCGCCTCTCTACACACTTCATAACCCCGCCGCAAGAGACAACGCCATCACTATTGTAAAACGGCGGGTTTACTACCAGTTTCCTTTCCCGACGCTAGTTGCGCAGAGAAGCTCGTGGCATGGCACGGTGCCGCGAGGCGTGCGACTGCCACCAGTAGCAGACCTTGACACCACTGCATCAGCCCGCGCTCACCTGGCGCCTCCTCCCGGGGCTTGCGGTCGTGCGAGGGCGGGGGCGGGGCCGCGCCCTTGGACCCGGGGCGCGCGCCCGCGTTGGCGCCCGCGTTGGCGTCCGACGCGCGCCGCCGCATGAGGAGGTGGATGACGTCGGGCCGCGCCACGTCCTCCCGCTCGCGCATCGTGATGGCCTGCTCCACCAGGTCGCGCACGAACGCCTTCACTTTGAACGGCATCAGCGGCACGTGCAGCAGCTGCCCGCGCGCACAGAAGCAAGAGAAAAGTCGATGAACGAATGAACTAAATGAGGAAATAAATACACAAATAATGAACATAAAGGAAAATATGGTATTATATGAGGAAGGAAGTCAGAAAATTAATAAGGACAAAATAAGAGAAATGAATGATAGAGAGAGTGAATGAATGAATAAACGGATGAAAAAATAAAGAAATAAAAGAACAAAGAAATAAATGAGCGAAGAAATAAATGAACGGAGGAATAAATGAACGGAGGAGTAAATGAACGAAGGAATAAATGAACGAAGGAATAAGGAAATGAACCAAAAAAGGAATGAACGAATAAACGATTAAGGAAAAGCGAATACACAAACTAAGGAATGAGTAAGATAGGAAGGTACTTGAAAGGTAAACATTCGTAAGTTTTTTTTACCAAATTATGTTATTTATAATTAATAAATTATTTTTGTTTTAATATTAAAAATTTCAGCAAATAACACGAGAAGTGCACAGAAAAAATGACGTAAATAAATTGATGTAGACATGGATATTTAATTAATTCATTTTTTTCCCATCGTATTATAGCTTCTCCTAGAGTGGTAGATGGCCGTGTTATTTTCTTGCATTAAAACGCCTTCAATGTTATAAATCGTAAAATCAGTGGTAATACTGTGAAGTGATTTGCATTAAAAGCTTCTATGGTGTAATAATCGGAAAATTAGTAAACTTTCGTGAAGTGATTCGTATTTTTGAAGTGCTAATTTAAATGTCTCCTCAAAATCATACAAATTTTCCTCACCAAAAAAAAGAACTATTTCTAATAAACAAGGGAACCGAATCTTTCGGCTAGTGAACTGGTATATGTATACGGAAAAGATCGCTTTTATGAAGTGAATAGACATTACAAAATGGGAAAACTTACGATCGATAACTCGTGATGTACTCCCGTGAAACACTTCTCACATTAAATATTACACGCAAGAAAAAAATAATTGCAAACAACGAGGTAACTACGTAATCGCAATTATTAAACTTAGCCAATTATATGGATAAATTATAGAAGCAGTAGGATACAAATGTAAGCAGTAGGATACAAATAATACAGCTCGAATTATATCAGTGATTCCTAAATTTGCTCCTGTAGAATCCAATGGTTACTCACTAGAATTGTAAGAGTTGCACGAAAAATCTTAAATGATGTAATGAGACCAAAATAAGAACCAGCATGTGTAACGCCAAGCGGTAAGTCAGAGCCTTGCGTGATTGACTTGGTATCAGAAGCGGCTCGTCAGGTGAAGTAAGACTTTGCCGAAAAAATGACCTAAACGTAAATAATAACGAAGAAGATAACGCATAAGTACTGCTTTTAAAGCCTCTGTCTATTATCCCTTCTTTTCCTTTCTCGGATTCTCTTGTGTTCGCAACTTTCCGGCCCAGAAACGAGCATATAGGTACCCTACCTCCTTTTTCTTCCACGCGAAATGAAACGTTTCAAGTTTGCCGAAGACCTTTACTTCCTCACGGCAAAGGTCTCCGTTATAAGCGCGATCAAGTGACGTTTGCCATGGCAACCATTACGTATTTCGTTGGTAAGTGAAGCGGCCGAGACAAATCCTATAGATGATGAAGTGTTGGAAAGACGAAAGTATCGTTCAGAATCGAACATTCGTTTCTCAATGGTCATTGTTATTATACGCTGGTTAATGACACAGGAGCTTGAGAATCAACAAAATGAGCGCATATAGTACCAAGGAATGTCGAGGAAGTTCCACCTGTTGTGAGACCTCCATTTCCCTAACGGTCCACTTCGTTCATACACACCAATTCCTAAACCGAAATGATCTTACCCCAACACTGCTCTCTAGTTCTTTTCCTGCGTGGATAGAACTTCAAACTTTTTGATCACACCTTTCTTCGTCAGATTCTGGAGCGGTTCAGGAGATCCAAATCCAGATGAAGCGCATTCATTTCTTATACGTAGTTACTGCCAGTATTCCTTGAGTTCGCTGAAGACCTTGTGAACCGATGGCTTTGAGTTTCATCAATTACGCGTCGAGTCGTTTATTTTCCTTAGTTAAGCCTTTCAACTGCTTAAGCAGATAATCTCGATTATTATATCATACTGTGAATTCCCTGTCAGATTTGTTTTAACTTTTTGTGTAATCTGAACTCCTCGTCTGTGTTCCCGCTTCACTCGTCCCTATCTTCTGGCTGAGATGGTCCAGGACAACAGCTGTTGTCACTGAAGCGCCTCTGACCAGTAGATCTTAGGATTCTACTCCCAACGTTGGCGGATTTTCGTCTTGCCAGATGCAATGCCAAGTAAAAGTTTGCCACAGACTGAACGAGAATTCTAGCGGCCGGCTTTTCTGATCGCTGATTTTCTATGCAATAGGCTATTCCCAGAAGACCGCCTCTCCCTGATTCATGTACACTCCTCTCTTTTTACACAAGAACACACACACACACACACACACATTCTCACAATACACTACAACACAAGTCGGAAAGTAATGTCAAGAGCTTAGAGCTTGCCCTGGCTGGGGCACTGGAGAGAGATTTCTCGAGGTGGGAACCCTTCATGCTGACGTGTAGGTCGGCACCGGATATCACGTTACAGCTGGACAGGAACTCCCTCCCAAGTTATAACAAGCACTACACTTACATCTAATGACCTAGCACCAGAAACACAAAAACGATGAATCAAAGGATGTTGCTCACCTTCATGAGCTTGTGACTGATCAAGTAGCCGATGAAGATGAAGGCCTGGACGCCGCCGAAGTCGGAGAGCGTCTTCACGTTGGCAAGCATCTCGTTGTCGGGGTCGCGCAGCGAGTCCACTGCACGCCGAAGCCCGCCGTGGCGATGACGTCGTTGGCGTACCGCCCCCACAGGTCCTTCATCTCCACCACCAGCGCCTTGCCCGTCTTAGCTGCCGACCGCAAAGGGCGAGGCGCGGCGCTGAGGGGCCAACGCAAGAGCGAACGGTCGTTCTCACATCGCCCCCGCCACGCCACCCCCGCCACGCCACCCCCGCCACGCCATTCCCCACCACGTCATCTCACGCCACGCCACACCAAGCCCCGCCATGCCCCGCCATCTCACGCCACGCCACTCCCCGTCATGCCCCGTCATGCCCCGCCATGCCCCGCCACGCCGCGCCACGCCGCGCCGCGCCACGCCGCGCCGCGCCCACGCCACGCCACGTCACGCCCCGCCACGCCACCCCCGCCACGCCACCCCCGCCACGGAACCCCCGCCACGCAACCCCCGCCACGCAACCCCCGCCACGCAACCCCCGCCACGCCACCCCCGCCACGCCACGCGCGCCGAGAGCAGCGCTTCGATGTTCGTTAGGCAACCAAAGCCACTTAAAAAAAAACTTTCTAAGAAGAATTTCGTGCAACTTTTATGGACGTCAAATGTACAAAATATTTTTTTATGCTCCAGCTGTTATTTTTCAAAATTTTAAATACGTCACTTTTTTTTGAAAATGTATTTTGGAAAGCAAAAGCAATTTTTATGCATTTGAAATGTACAAAAATATCAAAATTCTCGTTCTTAAGAAAATAATTTTTGTCGAAGTGGCTTTGCCAGATTAACGGATAAAACGCTTCGCGACGGAACGGCCAGGACCAGAGGGTAGTACCTACTAGAGCAGGGCTGTCCAACTGGCGCCCCGAAATGCCATTTAATGTGGCCCGCAAAAGGTTGTTACACAAAAGTGAAGGTCCCTTTCATCCATGTCGGATGAGAACATCGTGCGCATGACGCACGGTCTCTGGCGTGGTCAACATCAACGTCAATGTAAAAATTGGATAAGTTTAGATTAAGGAATTTATTTTTCTAGTAAATTCAGAAATTTAAAATCATCTCAATGTGTTTCCCTGCGCTATGTACGGCACGACTTGATATCACGCATGGTTCCTTCCCCCCCCCCGCCCCCGTTTGAGAGCAGGCGGGCAAACTGCCGAGATCAACATTAAGGGGAAGTAAGGTGTATATCGCCCAAGTAATGAAAATACGGCTCGTAACCATATTAAAAGGTTTTAGTGGTGACCCTTGATGCTTTGTAAGTTGGACACCCCTGTACTGGAGGGCAAGCTGCGAATTTTCGCCCTGTGTAGGGGCAGACACGTTTTCGGTCATATGAAGAAAACAGTGTCGGTGAGCTGCAATTTGTGGGTGAATCACTTTAATAATGAAATAATGATCCGTGCCCCGCAATGATACGCCATTGTCCTCGTGTCATTGACCCCTATACACCCTGCAGCGACGCGAAGGACGTATGACTTTTTTACAATACTTATAAAGAACGTGACAAGAAAACTTTATTATTATGCTACTGCTCATTAGGGAATTACTCCACAGCCTTGCATCAAACAAAATTAAGACTAAAATGTATAACTTTGCAGATGATAACTTCAGGAACGGATTACTTCAACACATATTACAATTCTGTTTATTCAGAAACGATGCGTTCTAGTCGCGTAAAACCAGGTTATCATGGTTCTAAAAGAATATGAGTTTAGTGGGAACAGGTGAGTTTTGTGGGCTACAAATTTCGGGGAGACATGTGAGGCCCGAGTTATGTTTCTCAAGCAGAATGCTACTGAATCGGACCTTTAAGAATCATTACATTTTTGGAGAGTTAACTCTTCTAGGAAATCGAACTACGTTTCATCGGTGACCAAAAACTCGAGATATGTTAAATTTCATTTAACAATAGACAGAAATAATATTCTTCCATAAAATTAAAGCGTCCATTTTGTTTCCTGTTTAATTTATTCTCAACGCTTAGCAATATTCGGATATTTTCTCTGGGATGTTCCGAAAGCAAGAACTCTGCGGCCAACGCGGCAGGGTCTCACCTTCGTGCTCGTAGCAGCGTCTCGACAAGAAGCTGGCGAGAGTGCGACCGCACTGGTTCACCAACTCGAACATCCTCCTCATCTTGCTGCCTGTGAAAGCCGGGCTGAGCGTCGCCCGCATATGACGCCATCGCTCCCCTGAAGAAACAAGCACGCAATTTCAATTACTATTATTAGTATTATAGTATTATTAATGTCATTATTATTATTATTATTATTATTTCCCTATGGACCACAACTGACCAAGCGACCACGTTTCTCTCTTCCGAGGCCCAGCCGTATTCTATTCTGGAGAGATCAACGTGTGTAAATATGGGGATCAGTCTTTCGGCTGCATCCCTTGGTTAAGACAAGGTTGTTGGCCTTGAATAATCAATTAGGATGTGATATGATGATTTTGTTATTATTATTACTGAGTAGTACTCGAACCTAGGACCTCCCGGTCAGAGACACTACAGTGACTTCTGTTGATGCCCTGAGCTACTTCTCCCGGTTTGCTACTGGCGCCTTCAGAAGCGAGCACCTGTCAAGATTTGGGTTACACGGTATAAATACTCAGCTCGATATTAGCCCGAAGTCGAAATTTCAGTCGCACGTAATTAAGATGTAAATTACCAGTGTCAAACAAATACACACGTTAGGCGTTTACTTTACATAACCAAATTTTATTCGCGAATATATCTTTCCTTACACCGCCTTTTTTTTCTAAGTACTATAAAAGAGTTTCAAACAAAATAGTATGTCATTCTATCGTCAGAAAATTAATATCATGGCCATCGTTAATAAAATATCCAAACATCAGTTTGTTACCCATATCTTTCAAAAATAAATTATACTTACGCATGGAAGTGAAATACGAGAAACTTAAATGATAATGTCTAACCTTCTAGACCAAACACGCTCTTTCCGAACATATCATCACATTCTTCAGTAATAGGCTTATGTCTATCGACGAAATGGTCAAAATCCTTCACAGTGATGAGTTTTATAAGCTCCGGATCTCTCAGCATCAGCACAGGCTTCAGGAACTCGAAAAGTCCTCCGAATCTGTGCCCCTTCAGGAGTTTGTACAGATTTCCGACTTGCTCGGAAAACGATATCTTGCGAAAGATCACTGGCCCCAAGCTTCCCACCACGGGATAGGCGGGCAGCGCCACGATCCCGCGCCTGGAGAAGGTCTTCAGCTGAATCCAAAGGTACACGTACGCACATATTGCGACGGTGACTGCGAAGATGCAAATGTCCGTTATTGTGAAAATGCCGCGCATTTCGGGAAGCACCTGAAATAAGAAGTGATTAATAGAGACCGGAAAAATATGTATTATAAAACGTCAAAATATGTAATGAAAATACTAAGAATATGTAATAAATATGTAAAATCGGATATAATATGTAATATTAAAAAAACACTAATAATAAAATACATTTACTTAATACGAAATTAGATTTATAAAAACTGCTCACTTCACATCATACAACTTTCTCATCAGTATTAAAAGCTTCATCTATTGTAATCCAGGACCGTAGTTTAGCAGCCAGACTAATCGCAATTGAAGTCATCGCACAAACTGGCGAGATCTACGACCAGCAAACATACACTGTAGCATCTTCATCGATGTGTTACACGTCCGTGATCGCAAATTTTTCTCCGAAATTAAGGTTTCAGATCACAAAACGCGGTGTCAACAATGATTTGGACACCCTGATTTCCCCATTAATGTAGGGAAAATGCTGATATTTTAAAAAAATACATCTTTCCATAAAAAAAACATGGAATTAAATACAAGAAAATTCATAAAATAAGAAAATATATTGTGAAAACAGCAAAATATGTAAAATATGTAATATACTACTAAATATGTAAAAATATGTAACGAAAAAATTCGATATTGTATTAGGAGGGCTATGATTCGCCAAGATTACAATTTTTGAGAACGGAAAATAAAAGAGAAAAAATATGTAATTACATAAAAATCCGGTCTCTAGTGATTAAACTTGACAGGAAATCATCAATATTTAGAGAAACGGATGTGGAAATTATATAGCTTAAGTAGAAGTATAACATCCTTGAGAATAGAACTCTTACATTTGCAGAAGCGCCAACTTCAAAAGTGGGAGGGGGGCATACAGTATGTCTCTGATCCAATTTTATTTTGTGGTGTTTGGATTTGAGTTTCAAAAGCAGGGACCTTACCATCATCTTCATAATCTAGCAGTACCTTTTTTCCAATTCCAATTGATGGTTTTTGCCTTGTAACTAAACATTTATCCAATTTAGAATTTACAGCACACGATTCTCGAACTCGCTAAGGACAGCAAACTCTCGCCAACCGATTTCTATACGACCACTATTTTTCTACAGCAGAAACGAAACAAAAATATTTGGCACACTGTATGCGTGTTCGCTGAAACAAATCACGTTTTGTCCACACGATTTTTAGGTCGTTGACCCGCTACTCTCCCGCCCACCCGAGGGATGATCACGCTTGCCGGTCCTCACAGATTGGCGGCCATGCTCTACACTGTACAAGTTGTGTTTTTTGTGTGTATCCATTTTCATTGCTATAGGGTGAACTGCGATGAAAATGTGTACTCATACAGAGAGAAGAAACAACTTTCTTACAAAAGAAAAAACAGTTTCTAACTAGAAGCCTTGTCCAATTATACTTTGTCGCACTTACTGGCGTAAGAAGTATTGTAATCTTGCTTCGGAAAATGGCGAATTTTCGACACCAAAACTCTTATTGCCGGGCCCTGGTAACTAACAAGTGGATAAATCCAGTTGCTAAATAATAAAAAAATCCTCTAACACTTTGTGTAGCCAGAATTCATATATTGTGTGTCCTTCATACCTAAAAATCGGCAAAACATGTCTGTCTGTCCGTCTGTGCACAACGCTAGCGCCTAAACCATTCAGCCGATTTTCTCCAAAATTGATATTTCCCAATCGTTCTGGCTGATGTCGGGGCCTCTGGAATATAAATCGATATTTTAATTTTGGGGGCTACTTTTCATGAAGCCCCTCAGACATTTTCAAAATGTTAAAAAAAAAGACTCCAAATTTTTTTATTAAATTTTGTTGTTGAATAGTGCGAAGGACGTTTACGAGAAGAGTGGTGGTCTCATTTTCGCTGAAATCCCCGTTTTTTCGAAAACTGCAAAATATTTTTTTTTAACTACAAAGTTGAAGATCGAGATTTTTGCCTCTGAGAAAGTCTGTTGTACAAAATTTGCTCTGTGAAAAAGGTCATGTACAATTTGTTGTAAAAGTAGTTTTCGAGTAATTTCTGTTTGAAATTAATGAAACGTGTATGAGCGTCCCGTCTACGATAACATTGTAATATTGCGAGAACGTTGTGCTGTTGTAGCCCCATTAGTTGTTTTTTTTTTTTTACATGAACAATAGAGTCCGCAGGAAACTTGCTATTTAAAGCACAAGACACTAATTCACAACCGATTTTCTAAAAATAATCATTCGCGCAATCCAGGAGCTTTGTTAATTTTCGTTTTAGTGTATTGTTACGCCACTGCTTACCGTGGTTATCGTTTTGAACAAAACATTATCAGTAAATTTAATTTATCGAATGAATACTGCACAGAATAAAATTGCTACAAGCACAATAGTGCGTGGTATATTTTTCTCATAGACAATTAATCGAATTTTCACAGTGGCGAAGTGTCAGGGTAGGCAGAGTAAGCTGAGCTATCCCTAAGAATCTTGAAGAAGGCGGGAAATATATCTTCACTAAAAAAAGAAAATTGTCAATTTATAATGTTATTTTAGCCAATTTATACCGTAAAGTATGCGCACCAAGTTCATTTTTCTGTTCTTATGCGCATTCAATGCGAAGTGTCTTTGTCGCCGCCCGGTGCATCGGGCAGGCTGGGGAGTGAGGCTGAGGCCGTTCCGCTTACCACTGGAAGACAGTTTGTTGGCAAGGGACGGGGCGCGGGGAAGTGAGCGCGCATACGCATTGAGAAGCTGGCCCGGTTATTCGGCCAGAAGGGTAGGCCGGCCTTACAACTGGCTAAGTAATTTAAACTCCTGCCGGCAGGCGCTCTCTTCACCATAAGCTTGCGTGGAACTTCCGGAAATGTCCACTAGAGGTCATTGAGCAACTTCAAATATCACTACTAACAAAAGTAAAAACATTTATTTATTCCAAATTTCAGTATTAGTATTCCTCTGTCGCTAATTCATTAAGTACAATATTGAGAATGTTAACTCTTTTCTCCCACATCATTTAGCATTGGTTTAACTTTTAATAAAACAAGATCATTTAAAAAAGCGTTGATTTCAATCATTTATGGGTTGGTATCGCGGCGTGTGAATCCCCCAGTAGTATTGTATTCTGGAAAGATCAAACAGGATCTGATCAGTGTAATTTCATTTCGTAAGTTGACTAAATAGCGTATTCGTGTGTAGGTTACAAGTGAAATGTCATTGACCTGCAATGTCACTGTGTCTCATTGACAATGAGCACTCTGAAACAATTAAAACTCATTAACGCAATTCTAAGTCAAATAACACTCTTCAACTTGGCTACTATTTTAATAGAAAAGAAAATTTCGTGTACGTGTTCGCAAGATGATATGTTTAAAGAAAGAGTTGAATTTTTTCTGAAGAAAACCAGGTATTTAGAATTAATTTACAAAAAACTGTACAAACAAGGGGAGTATACATCTATATCTATATACTTCTATACTAATATATAAAGACAGAACTGCACTGACTTACAGCGCGATAATCTCTGAATCTACTGAACCAATACTGATGAAACTTTGTATTAGCTTCCTTTAAGGGTCTGGAGTAACATAGGCTATGATTTACAATCGCAAACCTTACTATATTCACAAAATAATTACTTTTCCGGACATTTTTCGCCTGGCTTTACATCACAGATTCAATAGTGGATCAATGTCAATAGTTTAGCTGCGTGCCACCAGAGGAAGAGGTCTGAGATCTTCTACTCTTTTCATGAATGTAAAGGATTGTGTATTGAGAGGACTGTTTGTTTATTTTTCACAGTCAGTTGTCTAACCCTAAATATTTGTGTTAGTGTAATAGTAATAGTTTTTTCGCTTTATTTAGAAAAGTAACTTGAATATTGATTTTAATTGCGTGTAGACGTGAGTGCATTAAGTGTACAAGAGACTAAATGTTTGGAAGATATCATTTTCTGATGAATGTGGTTAACATTGCCGTGAAAAAGGTATATATGCACATATCTTTAATTGTAGTGAATTAAGCATAATTATTACGTATTTGCAGGTTAGGCGAGCGACAGTGCAATTTACATGTTATTCTGAAACTTATGGAGGGATGCGTGCTTCAGAGAAGTGTTTTAATATAGTAGAGAATGGGATAGTAGAGAGTACCTTTGGGTGCTGAAGGAACGGTTAAATTGATGACAGTTCGGCATTAATACAGTTTTTAGTAAAACGGCAGTACAATTAAAGTAAAATAGTGTTGGTAAATGGGTATTTGGAGGAATTTAAGGTGTGACAACCCTGATTTTGAAGGTTGTTATTTTAAATAAGAGAAAAAGTGTTGTCAAGCCGGGATTCACTGTGATCTCGGATTTTTGAGATATAATCGCATAAGTGGTTAGTGGCTCCTTTTGGTCAGCCACAATTTATCAAGGATCCTAAAACAAGTACTAGAATCCAATTAACATTACTTTAACTATTTCTAACCGTCGATTGATGCGGCAAGATCAATTTCAAACTTTTCTATATAAATACGCGAGAAGAAAAAATATGAAAAAGAATCAGATTTATAATATGTCAAGTTATTGTAAGTTTTGGTATATAATACATAAAATTCCACAAACAGAATAACGTAAGTACATGCATTTAACTTTTTACTTTAGATTTGTTTATTATTTTCAGTTATAAAGAGAAAGGAGTTTGGGAGCCGGAACCCCCAATAGGACTAAAATTGAAATATTTTTTAGTGATAAGTGCTGTAGTGTGTAGAAGTTTTTTTCCAAATTGGAGCAAAACAGAGAGGCGTGATAGCGTGGAGGGAATATACGCTAGAATAGATAGGAGTAGGCTCTGCCACAGGGCGAGAATAGATCGAATTTCACTGTTTAATACAAATTATGATAAATACCCCAGCAATGCGGGGTTCTTCATAAGCTAGAAAAATTATTGTACAGAAAATTAATCTAATATATAAAAATCAATGTTTGTTGGTTCGTGCTTAATGCGTTGTCGCAGCAGCATCCAATTGCGATAAAAATGTGTCAACATATTGCCTGCACTTGCGGGAAGAACACAGGCATAGTACAATTATTGTAACTCCACTAGATGGCGCTAGAGCACATGATAGCGTTTCAGTTAAATGCAATTCCCAATCCATGTGAGATTCATTGTTGCTGGGCGTTGCCGTGTGCTGTGGGGCAAGGTCGAGGACAACACAAGGAGCAGGCGGCGCAAGTTGAAGACAGGAAAGTGAAAAAGAGACAGGGAAGAGAGGGAGATGAAAATTAAGAGAAGGAAATAGAGAAACAAAGGGAAAATAATTAAAGGAAAAAAGAGAGAAGGAAATAGAGAAATAAAGGGAAAATAATTAAAGGAAAAAAGAGAGAAGGAAATAGAGGTAGAAAGGGAAAATAGAGAGAGGGAGAATAATGAAAGAGAGGGAAAATAGGGAGAGGGGAATAGAGAGGGGTAATAGAGAGAGGGGGAATGAGAGAGCGGGAAAAGTCAGAGAGTGGGGGAAGAAGAGACGCAGAGAGGGAAAAAGAGACAGATGGATAAAAGAGACACAGAGGGGGAAAAGAAACAGATGGAAAAGAGAGAGAGTGGGGAAAATGAGAGAGGAGGAAAAAGAGAGGGGAAAGAGAGGAGTGAGAGGAATATTCCCTCAATTATTTCTTCTGCGGCAGCAACGTGCCGGGTACCAGCTAGTCTATTATAAATAAGCATAACTATTTACAATTTTTTTCAATTCTGCAGTAGGCTTATTCTTGATCTGAGTATTGTTGCATGATTGAAATAATAATAATAATAATAATTACTATTATTATTATTATTATTATTAAATTTGTAGTCTTTTGATCTCTAACTTCTAAATATTCGATATTTCATAAATTAAGTACAAATATGTGTTTTTACAATATGTTCGTGACTCAGCTTATCCAAAAATTAACCTCACGCTTAGCCACTGATGTTTCACCGATAAGACGAAGGAACGAAACAACACGCGGAGTTGTTACAGTACACGCAATGTCGGCGGTGGTACGATAGATTGTTGTTTTTACTTTCTCGCTACTGCTTACGCAGTGCAGAGAAAGTATTGTAATGCTGCGGGGGAAAACGGCGAATTTTTTTACGGAAAACCTCTTACTGCCAGGCCCTGGTAATGAAAAAGTGAATAAATCTTGCCATTATATATAGAAAACTAGCGTACCCGTGCGAAAATTCTCGCATGTTAAACTCCACCCTCTTCTATATCCTTCCATTTCCATATTAAGAGGGAAAGGTTTTTAACGAAACGTACTTGCTTAAAAAAATATCACGGTAACTTCCAATGTATTTGTAGAAATAAGTACATTGGAAGTTACACGAATCACATAGGAAGTTATCAAATAAAAAAAACAAATTATAAAATTATAGTTGAAACAAATTTTGAATAAAGGATTATTCAGTGTTACTGAGAGGTAATCTTGGAACAATTTACAGCAATTCTTTAAATACATTTGAAGTAATTAGACAACCTTGCTTGACAGTTTTTCGCTTTCCTTGATAGTCACAAAAATATTAGAAAAGCTTTTTACTCTTAAGAAAGCTACGTAACGTTATTCACGCGAAAATACAGGTAAGTACCACCCTCCTTTTGAATATTATTTAACTTTATTACCAAGATGAGAGGTACATCCCAGCAATACAATCGCCTCGAATATCAGTAATTAGTTTCATTTCACACACTTGTTGCAAATTCTGAACATCTCCGAACACGTGGAGTGCATTGAGAAACGTCTGACTGTAATAGAATGTCCAAGAAGCTCTCGCTCTACATATTACGGTGCGAAGAACGTGTCTTTGAGGCCACCGGCCTCAAAATTCCAGATTTTAAGACCCTAGAACGCTTCGTTGAGGAGTTATTTAACAAAATAAATTTTAATAATGCTGCCCGAATGTTACGGATTGCATTTGACATGAATATTTAGATACGTAATAGATTTAAAGTCAAAGTGCAATTCGTCACGCCTCCGTGAAATTCTTCTTCTTAAATTGGTTGCGTGTGAGAGCAACAAAACGCATCTACTATAAAATAATACAGGAAGGGAATTTGTATAATATAAACAGAATCTGGACTACAGTATGCTGTGCCAACTATATTTGCACCTTTGTTGTTTAAGAAAGAATTTATATAATTCCATCTAACATTAATGAAACTATGCATTCTGATCCCTGCAATGTTTTGAATTGCTCCTTAGGTCACTTCAAAATATTCTCAACTGCTTGCTCTTACTGTTTGTAGTAGTGGAGAAATAACATATCCCGATTTCCTCAAAAATGTGTATGCATAAGGAGTAATAGAAAACAAAATACTGCAGAAAGCAGATAAATCAGCACTGTATCTGTAACACTGTGCAATGATTAATAAATCGATCTGTTTAATAATAAATTTAACTTGCTTGCACATATCATCTAGATAATTTACTAACCTGTTCAAAATAGCGTTTACAGCACTGAATGTACTACGAGAATACTTCTAGTTTTCGTGCAAATGCTTCAACTTTTCCAATATATAAATTAACTTGAAGTTACTAATCACTCTAGGGAAAGTGTTATTTCCAAGCATTTTTCAGTGCGAACATCATGACATGATCACGTTGACTTGAACATTTGACCGAATCATTGCTAATAACGAAAATACAGGCAGAGTTAAACCACAAATCAAACCTAACAAAACAAGTTTTCTCTCTAAACTGTACGCAATCGCCCATTCTTTGCCAATATTGTTTTTTTTCTGTTTGACGTAGAATAACAATGTTTATGTAAATACATCTCATTGAACACAGAAGGTGTAAGTATTATACTGGAGGGAATCTAAGCCTTCTAAATTTGACGTCACAAAGATAGCCACCGGCACCAAGGGCTGAAATATAGGCGGCATTAGTAGTATCGACAATCGCCGTACGAACAAAAATGTAACAGTGTTCCAAAAGTATCTTGTCATGTAGATTAAGGTATAAGAAACGTTTCTTCCTCAAAATTTTAAGTTTTAAAGCCCGAAAACGCTTTGTTTAAGAGATATTTAACTATATAGATTTTGACACTGCTGTCGTGTGTTGCGAGTTTCTTTTCAAATGACGCTTTAGATGTGTTTTTTAAACAAATCCTTCATAATTTTGTAGTCAAAATGCAATTCGTCAAGTCTCCATGAAATTCTCTTTCTTTTGAGACCTCATTTATAAAGACTGGTTTCGTGCGCAAGCCACAAAAGGAAGGTATATTTCTGAAATAATATAGGAGACGAGTACTTCCTCCAACACGCCGTATAGTCAGATCCCATGTTTTGTGAACCCTTGATGCCGAAAAATCTAATGGTGGCAAAACGTCCGTCTGTCAACAACGCTTGCGGTTAAACCGTAAGCAGGATTTTCAACAAAATTGATATTCCCCCATTGATCTGGCCGATGTCGCGGCTCCTTCATTCATTAGTGATTCCAGGCGCGTCAACTGCTAGTCATTAGTCCTGTACGTATAGTGCATTTTTTGATCGTGGGAGTTAGCGGTGATCTGCCCCTTCTGGATGGCGAGATACGGCGCCGACTTACGTCGGCCAGCTGGGGGTTTTCCTAATCAGATATGTATGTGTATAACGTATGTGTGTGTGTGTGTTTGTGTAAATAAGGGTTAAGGGTATGACAAGGAAGAGAAATGAAAAATCGCGCGTGGTCGTGGCTAGTTGTTAGGGTACTGCTCCAGCATTCGCCTAGTGTTCACAGGATAAACCATGGAAAACTACCGATCAGAGCAGCCGGTCGCTACAATTCTCCTCCAGACAGCAACTGAACTCGACTTACATTTCTAGGTAGTGTCGAAATTCTGCCACTGTCGGGACTCGAACCCTAGGATTTCCCAGTCAAAGGCACTGCAGTGACATCAGTTGACACACTGAGCCATCATTTGCAGGCAGAATGCCGGTCCCTTGAAATTTTGTTTTCAAAAAAAATGGGACCCATGTATTTTTTTCCTTCAGGAAATGTGTTCATAAGAAAAAAATCTTTAAATGAGGTTATCTTCAATTTTGCGAAAATCAGTATTTGTTGCGTACTTTTTCGTGAAACTTAGGCAATTTTTAAAAATTTTAAACAATTTTTTCTATAATTTTTTTTCCACATATACAGTAAAGAACAATAAAACTATCGTGCTGGTCACATTTTCGGCACCCGCTGTATCTTCGAAAATTGGAAAAAAAATTGAAATGGCAAATTCGAATTTTTCGCGCTTCATTTGACGCGCTGACAGTTCCCAAAATGACAGCACGGCGGTTGGAAATTTTTGGGATTTTTGTCATTGTTACCGGTCGTGATAATCGTACGATGTAGATAATACTCTTGTGAAAGGAAATAAATTTAAGGAAGCTAATAAATTTAACTTTGAACAAACAAATACTCTTCTTTTACTTTAAGAAATTTTGATCGCTGATTTTGGTATTCAAATACTGGAAGTTCACTTTGATGAATTCAAGGCAAGCTTGTATGAAATTATTCTTGCTTTTGGGTTTAATATGCTGCATGTACTGTAACAGTTAAATATATTCATGTTTGTTTCATTTGTAAAAGTAAGAAATGACCAAAGAGTATATCACTGGAAATTATCACTGTTCATGACTATGGAAATAAATGCAGATATGCACCACAGCGCTACCTTTGAATTGAACTTGTTATAGCTGTGTTAATAGGGGAGAAATTGCAATAATACAATATTATGTAACCGTTTCCAATAAAGCGAGAAAGTATGTGCTGTTGCTCACCTCTAGCTTTGTTTTTAAACTGGATCTGCCATTCTTCCTGAAATATGTTTGTGACGATAGCTTCCGAACATGCGTGTCATCCTAATCTTGATTTATCATAAACTTCGCAAGGGCACCTTTTCGCAAATTTTACAGGGGCAAGGGGACCAGGGCCCCATTAGTTGGCGTCCATGCAACCACAGAAAAAGTCGCATCTTTGGACAAAATAATAATTGTAATAATATACACTCAAAATGTTACTTTCTTCAAAAGTATTTGTAAGGAGATTTTCATCTTTCGATTTACCTCTCTCAATGCAACTAACTTTCTGTGACTTCACATTTGACACTATCTGGGCCTTACTAGTAAAATCATATGTCTCCAAAACATTCATTTTAAAGATATATGGCACGTTAACATTAACGTAATAAATAGGATATATCCTCCAAAACAGTATTTCTTACAAAACTACAAACCCGTCTTTCAATTGGCTCCGCACACTACCACCTCATTGAGCAGAGTGAGACCAAAATACGGTAAAAATTGGCGCGTAAAAGTTGGAGGGGGACTCTATGAAAATTATTTAAATGCTCGTCTAGTCCATCAGACTGCCCAACCTTCAGTCAGTCAGTCAGTAACTCGGTCAGTCAGTCCGTCCGTCCGACTGTCCGTCGGTCAGTCAGGAAGTCGGTCAGGAAAATACAATTTCGAATTTCATTCTTCATCCAAAATTACAGTAACTTCAATTTGTTGATGTCTCATTTTGTCATACTGTTTTCGTGAAAGAAATTGACCTTTCTTCATTGAATGTTGTATTTTCACAAGTCGTGAATTCATAAAAAATAAATAAATAGATACTTGATAGAAAATCAACTTCCCAAATGTTTCTTGAATAGCTCAAGAGATGTAACAAATTAAGATTTCAGTAAATGACAAGTGGAACAATTACAAGCACATAACGTCGTAGTCAGTACGCTTTTTACCCTTATAAAAATATTGTTTAAAGGGCACCCAATTAAAATGAAATAGGAGCAACAATCATACGTACTTGCTAGGCATTCAAAATTACGTATTTCCCAGTAACGAGAGCACCATTGCACATTATCAAACATTTAATTATAATTTTTTTAAAAAAATATTTAAGTCACCTTTCACAAATACTCACGTCCGAAATAAAACAAAAACAATAAAACACGCAAAAACAGGTCACTTTTTACAAGCTCTGCCACCACTCATTGGTTTAATGAATATGCATAAATTTGTTCCGTTATCTAGTCAATGACGATCACCGTTATCACGTCACTTTCTTCGCAAAACAAAGGCTCACCTTTTTTATCGGAGAGGCTGGTTTCACGGATTCATGGTCGAAGCTTCGCAGCTCATTCTCCTTGCTCTCCGCAAGCGCTGTCTTCACTGGGAGCAGAGTTGGCGCGGGCGCTGCCGCTGCTGCTGCCGCTGGCGGCCCTAGGCTCTCACGTGCACTCGGCAATCAGTGAGCAGATGATTCGGCACATTGGCCACCTGAGAGCAACTGAGTTTTCGCCTTGCAGCAAGGCGGGCCCTGAAGCGTTGCGTAACGGAGACAACGACGACGAGCAGAGCGAGAGGAACTGGCTATCAGCGAACGTAATTCCCCCACTCCTTCGTCCACTCCATCATGCCTCCCGAGATTACGCTGTCTGGATGTGTCAATGTCATCTTACATGCAGAGAAGCTTACTCTCTGCGGACAACTTACAGCGCGAAATGCAACCGGTCGCTCAGTCCGCGTTTGCTCTGACAGTTTTGAAGGTGTGAGATTCAAGGGTGGGTGGGTTTATTTGTTGTTCTTTTTATTTGTTCTAAAAGATTTTAAACGCAGGGCAAAAATTAAAATACTGCTTATTACGAAACTGTGGGTGAAGTACTTACTTGGAATAGTAGTTCCAATTAAAAAGGGAGGTCATCGTTAAAATATTTTGGAAGATGCAAGCCCCAAAAAATTTTGACAGCTTTTTTTTTTCTGCTGATATCTTTTAATACGGTTAAATGACGAATGTTTTGAATTGAGTATTCGGATTGTGAAGCTTTTTTAAAATTGTAATTCAAAGTGTGCCTTGATTTTCCTTGTAGTTCATTCTTGTTTGTTTTGTTTGTAATTATCAACTTTTGTTGTCACAAAAGTGAAACATTATTGTTTAATTGAACTGCCTCTAATCTTCAGTTATTTTCAAAACCTTTTTATATTCCCATCTGATGAAGTGGTGCAACAGGTCAGTAAACATAGGGTTCTTTTAAACATTATACTAATGAAATAAATTCATAATAATACCATTACAATTATTGATTTATATTTAATTCAGAAGGAAACCTACCCCAATAGTATGAAAGAAGAAAATCACCTTGTTTGATAAACCATAAAAATAAAAAAAAAGATTTCTATTTTGAGCATTATACTCCCTGAAATTTTTCAAAACCTCTTCAATTTTTCATGACTTTTAAAATAAAATTTAAAGAGTGTCTTGATGGAGAAAAGATTAAATGCAAGATTTCTACTGTTGTTTATTACTTCTGAAGAACATGAATATTATGATTTGAGAGAACTTATCATTGGAGAGAAATAAAAATGAACAATATTTTCTGCAACAATGGTATTTATTGTATCTCATAACATCTTAAAAAATGTTAATTTGTAAAAGCTAGATTTTACTGTTACAAAATTCATGTTTTTAATTACATTACAAGCCATTTCAAAGGCATAATGATATTACACTTAAAGCAAGTCCTACAAGCAATGTTGACATTGCACAAAAATTAAATCAATAAGTAGGGCTAGGATTTTAATGACATAAAAATGTCCTAAAAAGAGTGCATTTATGCCCCATAAATCCTTCAAAAATACCCTAAAACCGACTTAAAATCCCTAAAACATCTCCACTTCACGATTTTTACATTGCAAAATATGTATTTCTTTCTTCAGTTCAGCCAATAACTTGCCACGATAAAATATTTGGAATAAATTGAATACAGTAAAACTGTTGAGAATTGAAGTTAATATATTATTTATTATAGTGAATAAATATTTTGTTAATATTGATTACAATTTATTATTATTGTTGTTTACTTACAATTTATATTCATAATAAAAAACCCTTGAATTTTTAGATGCAATGTGTCACAAATATAGTTTTTAGATTTTCAAAAACAAATGACTGACAATTTTCAGCTAGAAGCACGTAAGCACTACAAAAATGAAATAAAACTACGGAAAAAAAGTAAAAATTTACCAAACAATGACCTCAAAACTCAAAAGTGCAAAAAAATACCTTTTCAACCAAAAAATGAAAATTTCAACCAAATACTGTCAAACATCTCAAAACACTGTGAGTATATGTTAGCACCAAAGAGAAGTGTTTCCCAAGAACGAGAAAAAATATGCAAGACCATCAAAGTCCTAGCCCTATCAATAAGTATCTACTTTAAAAGAATTTTTACAAAAATGTTCACATCTGTTATAAAAGCAGTGTTATTAAAATAAACTCTATACATTAAATTCCAGTCTTCAGAGGCATGCTTGTACATGTTTGAGTACAATTAATTCATTATTATCATACAGGGAAAACTACCTCAATATTATCTTCCTTCTGTGACATGAAAGCATTCACCAGAATTTTTGTGCCTTTCAATACACAACTCTTTTCTAATGTAGTACACATACCATAATAGTATGAATGAGTTTTATGGTAAGTCACTAATTGAAATTCTAAAAATTATTCTGACAAATATAATAATTGTGTTATGAAATTATTATTCTTCACTCCATTTCTTGGTAATTTTTAAGTAATATGAAGCAATGTCAGTTCCAAAATAATATCTGGAGGTGGTGACTAGGTCTTCAGAAAAATTCAGTTAACCTTTTGATCCACATTAATTTCATTGAAACATAATTATTTGTTATACAATATTTACAAATAATAATATGTAAATAGAAATAATTATAAAATTTCCTAATTTCAAGAGAAATCTACTCAGATGAGGCATCAAAGAAAATATTTTGCTTTTGCCCTCAGTTTAATCCTATACTTTTTTATTTTATCTTTAGTTAAAATTAATGACTACAGGACATAAATAATACATTTAAACCTATAATTTCATCATACATTTTTCCAAACTTATTATAACTTAAGCAATCAATGTAGTAAGCTCAAGCTTATGCCACCTTTTTCAGTTTTCATGTTCACTAAGAATTAAAATAAAATGTGATGATTTAAAAAAAGAATATATAAAAAGGCTTTGGTATCTGAAATTTTAGTATCACAATTGTTAGTATCACAACTTCAAGAAGTAACACATCTGTACACTGAAACTTTGTCTTTAGTCTTCTCTATAACTTCATATAAAATATTGGATTATATTTCAAAGGTAAATATTCCTAAAAAATGAGATTGTTTTTTAGTACTTATACACTTAAAACTAAATAAGTATGTTGGAATCATGCATGCCAGATAAAATTAATGATGAGAACATGGCAAAAGTTCATGTCTCCAAAACAAGCTCAAATTTTATGAATTTTTCTGAAATCATAGATTTCTTCATGAGTAGGTGCTTTAGTTTTAATTGAAATAATAGTTCTCTATTAACGAAATAAATAAATTGAAATAATATTATTCCGCATTTATTTTTGCCAACTGCTGCTGACAAAATTTTATCAGACCCACAGATAGATATTTTGTGCTTACTTCTGTAAAGCACACAAAAGAAAACCTATAACAGGCATATTCAATAGGCTTGTTAAGACATTACAATTATCACAATACTCTGAGATTAAGTAGTTAAATCATGTTGAGTTTGGTTATCACTTGCATGGGAATCCATGCATTTCATAAGAGCTTAGGTAACATATTTTACAAATTTTGTACGGCTTACATCTGAGAAAATAACTACGTAAGATAAGAAGAGTATGAAATCATTAGGCAGGACAAGTCCATCTGCCTTTGATCCAAGAGCCACACCTTTCCCATCCAAGATCAATTTCATTCAATATCAGAAGTGATTCATAATTTTATTTTTAACTGCTAAAAATAATTATGAATCTGAAGTAAGAATGTTCTATACCTGTTACCTGTAGGAACATTCTGGGATTTAAGTCATTTAAATAAATACATACCCTAAATACTAGTTGGGCATGATACTCCTTATGACATTAGTTTTGTCCTTAGGCTTTAGGCTTATCCTATTTATACAACAAATCAAAAGTTTTGGCTCTTCACTTTCAACATTGGATTTAATAATTTAAACTTCATTCAGCTTTACTCTTCAAACTTATAACCTGTAACCATGACAACAACACTGTTCTAAGCATAAAAATGTACACACTCTAAAACTAGCACTTGATTCAAGTAGTATCGAAAGTAAAATTCCAGCAAGTTAGTGCCAAATTTCTTTATGAAGCATTAATAAAAACTGCAGCCTCACAGCCCAATAAAAAGTTAAAAAGTGTTAACATCATGACTGATTAATGATATGCCTTTGAGGACATCAATAAATTACCTACCAGTAATGAGTGGGGGAGGGGAATTGTGGCAGCATTACGATGTGTTACATGAGAGTGTTAATTTAGTGTTACCCGAAGCTGATATTTATTTTTTTTTAATTTTCAACATTAGCTAAAATAATTCCTGTTATTCGGTCTTATACTAAAATATTAAATAATCAACCAATTAAATTGAAAAAATATAAAGTAAAAACAATTATGATATATAAATTCTTATAATAAATGGAAATATTTTTTCACCAAAGCAGCAAAATCCCTTTATAAGAGACACCTGGGGGAATGGAATTTTCTTTCTCATAAGTGGGAACTCTTAAAGTGGGAAATGGGTTTTTGACATGTTAAATGAAATGTTACCATATTTTTAGTGGATTGGTATGATTTGTACACTATTTTAAACTTGAGAAAACAAATATCTTTACACCAGAGCCCATTTAGCCAGATCTTTTGAGTGGACTTCATGACATCTTTAAAAGCACATGTGCTCATAAATGCATTATGTGAACAAATTGCCTCTAATGTACATATTGCTGAGAGATAGATCAAAAAATTATATTTGTATAACTTTTTTAAAAACCAGAGAGCAAAATGGCATTTATGTCATCTTATACATACATTTATCACTGTTTCTACCAAAAGTTTAAAGAAAAAATTTGGAGCTGTTTTTGAGCAAATCCTAGTTTTGTAAAATTTTAATATTGCACACAATATTGCGCAATTTTTTTTGTTTTTAAAAAAGAGCATAATGATAATGAAAGAACTAATTATGGAGAAAAAAATTATTGGAAGGAGATTTTGTAGTGGTAGAAAAATGCTGAAAAACTGCAAATTTTTGCAATTTTTGAAAATTCAGAGTTAACAATGAAATTCCTAACTATGCCACCTCTATAACGGTATTTCACTCTATTCACACAAGATATTTAAAGAAAAACTTTGTAGCCTTTTTTGAGAAAATTTTGAAAATGTCCCAGGAACTTCATGTAAAGTACCCACAAAAATTAAAGAATGCTTTTTCAAATCAAGTGGAAAGCTTCAAGTGGAATCCGAGCGATCAGGGAATATTCATTTTGGAAAAATTCGTATGAATAGTTATGACGTTAGTGTTGTTCACAGAAGGTCGGATGGAAGGACAGACAGACAGATGGAAGGAGGGGGGTGTGGGACAAAACACCTTTTTGCTATCAGGGGACCCCAAAATGTGTATTTCCAATGAAATCTCGAAGTCAATTTTCCGCAGCAATACATAACTTTCTCTATACTATGTATGGTGGGGAATAAAATCTTGTCCACAATAGGTGGGAAGCTCTTATGGCGGGGTCTCTTACAACAGGGTTTTGGTGTATATTGATTGAATCTGTTACATTAAGGAAAAAATATTCAATACTCATGTATAGTACATTCTAGAACCCAATTAAATTGGTACAGTAAACGTGCATCATTCACTAACCACATGTGAAAAATTCACTTACAGCTTGTGAAAAACGTTTTCATCTGCGGCCTTCCTTGATCCAAAACTTGTCCCCAATCTTATTGCTAGGTGCAGTCAGCATCACCAACTAATTCAGTACTTTAATTATCATTGATTTTAATATATAATACAAATAAAATTAATACAACTCATTGCTACTGCTTTATAATTTATTTTTACTTACTGTACATAGGAGGTGTTATGCAAATATTACATTTTAGCACATGTGTCAGATGTGTGAAAAGGAGTGAAGGGGTACACAAAATATTTCAAATTTGCATTGTGTAATTTACGGATGACCCCTTTATTCATTGACAATGCTGCCTTAACTTAAAACTGACCTAAACTCAACAAACTTTCCTTAATTTATTTGTACATCATTTCTTATTAATTCCAAATAAAATGGGTTTTAGTTACATTGGATTTTTATAATGCTTTGTTTTGATAATGTTCTCTTTACACAATGTTATGTGAGTAATGAATTGTGTGCTCATAATTACCTTCATGTCTTCTGGTAGTTTAAGTACTTAGTATTCAAAGATATAAATAAACAATAACGATTCAGCAAGAAATTGTAGTAATTTATAAGATATTACATTATATTGTCTGACATATTTTCAGGGATGCCCAGAACAGGCTTTGCATGTATTTCATGTCTGTCTGATGTTTTCGGGGGGGTCAGATGGGGCAACTTGGCACAGTCCTAACTTAATTGGGACCCCAATTTTTTTCATTCGAAACTTAAAAAATGTTACTTCTAATCCAAAATAACCTATAAGCTACTTCTTTTATGTATTAGGGGGAGAACATCTGTTTGAAATAAGGGGCCTCTGCGGATCTACTGCACCAAGCCCCTTGTTTTCTTTAGGCACCCCTGTACATTTTTCATACTCTTCCTGATGATAAGTATAATAGCAACGATAAGCACTGTAGCAGGTTTGTCCAACTGGCAGCCCACAGACCACATGAGGCTGCAAGCCATTTATTGTGGCCCGGGAAAGGTCATTAATCAAAAGTGAAAGTCTCATGCAACCATGTCAAGTAAGAGCATCGTGCCTCTAACGCACATGCCCTGTTGGGATCAACACCCTCTATCATGAGAAAATAAGTGAAGTGTAGATTTAAGGAATGTTTTCCCTAGTGAATTCACCAATTCAAAATCCTCCCAATGTTTTTATCTGTGTTATTGCTGATATTACACATGATTCCACTGCCCTTCCCCCACTCCGGGCAAAGTGCCGAGATCAACAATATGGGGGTGTCAAGTGTGGATCAGAAGTGAAAATATGGCCAGCAACCATATTAAATGTTTTAATTGTAGCCCTTGATGCCTTGCAAGATGGACACTCCTGCATTATAGAGTCATGCAGTCACTGATATACTAATAATTATATGTAATATCAGCAGTATTCATTAAAACAATACACAGTAAAACATTTCACTTAAAAGTATACATTTTACTTTTATACAAAATTCCCCCAAAACGAAATTTAAAGAAGGATTTAAGTAAGAAATATTTCAAAAATTCAAATAGGTCTCTGAATTTTCAATTTATATAAAAATGAAACGAGATCACATAAGCAACCCCTCTAGTTTTTAAATGATTATTCTTCCAAAAGAGATCATTTAAATTTTCAAAATTAACCTTTTTTTGAAATCATTTTCAATTAAATAAGCAAATATTTCAGTCAAAACATTGAATATTCACTTACACTTCTTGCATATGACCATATTTTCCACTGTCTTTAGGCCAAGGACTGGTTGGATTCCTCAAACAACTCCCATAGAGTAGAACTCATGATGCAATTTAGAGGAAGTGAAGTAGTTTGTCATCACTTTCTTCACCAAGCCACAAAATTCTCAAGCACTAATCCGCACTACGAGAAACACCTTCCACAAATGTCATTATTCAACATCACTTCCAACACTTCTATTTCCCCAGCCTTAAAGAAGGCTGCATTTTTGCAGAAGCTATAAATTTCTCTAGCACCCAACGAGATTTGGTCTTGGGCCCTAATGCACGGAAAGTAAGCACACTGGCATTCTTGAAACTTGAATATAAATTTAATAAAAGAAAAAATATGTTCCAATTTTATTCTTATATCTTTTTTTAAGATTGCAGAATTGTATTATTCTTAATTTTAAAAACACATTTGTAAATTTTCTGCATATTTGCTTTACAAAAATGACTAAAAAATAATAATTTTATTTATAGAATAAAACAAATAAATATTTTTTTCATCTTTATTTTTCTATTTCAATTTGTTTTTCTTGGGGTAAGACCTACCCAAAATCCACCTTCAATAGCGAGGTTAAATGATTTTTGAAATACAACTTTCTCTGGGGTTTTTTCAACTCTACATAAATCAAAATTTGCTAACAGATATATGAGAGCTATTTTAGCTTCCATCAGAGCAAAACGCATTCCTGTTAAAAAAATAAATAAATCATGCAATAATATTGAGAATTTTATAACATAAAGAAAAAATTGGAATTTTATTATACATAATTTCTTTTACCTATGCAATTTCGTGGTCCCATTCCAAAAGGCATGTATGTAAATGGCTTAATGTTATGAATATTTTCCTCATTAAATCTCTCAGGATCAAACTTTTCTGGATTTGGAAAATATTCAGGGTCATGATGGAGGCCATACATTGAAAACCATAGCCCTTCGCCCTTCTTAATATGTACTTCTGGACTACTTTCTGTAGCAGGTATTATGTAGTCTTTCACACATTCACGATCCATTTGAGGGGCACCAATAGATCTTAAAGTCTCTGAAATAGACACAATAGTGATAAAGCAGAAATACATCATTTTCATACACATATTTTCATTTGAACTATTAAAATGTTCCAAGTAGTGCTACAGAATATCACAGACTTTCTTGCCTAGTTAGTTCACTAAAAATCTTAAGTCTAAGCTAGCTTTCAGATATTATCCCACCCTTTTCCCAGCTGTAAACAGGAGTAGGAGGTAGGCTATAACCTTCCTCCGAAAAGACATTTTTAAACTTCTCATTTTTTTGGTCCCCTAATAGTAGAATTGAAATCAGACTTTAAGAATATTACAGAAAAGTAAAATGATCCTGTAAGTATATTTTTATCACAAAAATTGAAACTGTTCTTGCAAAAATGTCCTTTCGAGCATTTCTTAAAATGCACATTTTGAAATAATTTTCACAGAAAACTTTTGAGTTTCTGAGAAAATTAATACAAAGTCATCTGAAGCACTTGTACTCACAAACAAAATAATTTATAAAGAATGCCCATAATGTAACTATTAACAATGTGAAAGGTATACACAAAAATTACATTTGTGTTATTTTTGGGTAACATTTATGTAACCATATGATTAAAGAATGGAAGAAGGAAACAACAGAAGGGGGAATAATGACGAGACATAACAAGAAAATAGCAACACTTTTATAAGCTGATGATCCGGTGGTACTAGCTAAACAACTGAAGATGAACTCCAAAAAGCAGCTCACACACAAAACAGAATAGCAAAAGAATATGAAATGAAAACATTAATAGGAAACACTGAGGAAATGGGAATACCAGGAAAAGATTACTGCAGAGTAAAAATTGTAATTATCAGATAACTGAATAAGTTGCAACTTTCAAATATCTAGACAACAAGGTATCACTAAGAGAGGAAGATATTGAAACAAAACTGGCAAAATTTAACACTATCAATGGCTGCATAAACATGAATAAAGAAATGAAAATAAGAATCCACAACATAGTGGCAAAACCAACCCTACAATAGGGCAGTGAAACATGGAAAAGAAGAAAGACAAACAGAGAATAGAGGCAGCCCAAATGAGGTATCTGAAAGCAATACTTCAAGTAACTCGAAAAGGCAAAATAAGGAATAAAGAAAAATGGAAATCACTGAAAACGAAGAATGTGGTCACTGAAATAGAGAAAAATCGGATAAAATGGGAAGAACATACGAATAGAATGCAACCAAGGAGACTTCCAAAGATGGTAATGAACTACAGACCAAGAGGAAATAGAGACCCCAGCAGACCAAGGAAATGGTGGGAAGATCAGGAATACCTTATCCAGTGTTGGAGAATACTGGAAACAAGGAACAGGCCATGGGACCTAAACCTTAATACATTGTTGATTATGCTGCTGCTGCTGCTGATGATGATGATATTTGTGTAATTTTTGAAAAATCAATAGAAAACATCAAAGTGGCATTTCTTTCATGTTATTCAGAGATTTTAGTACTACCTGAACAACAAGTTTAGAGAAAAACATTTTGAAGCTGTTTTTCAGAAAATCCTGTTTTTATATTGGACTTTTTTATGCCAAATTAAGCAAAACCTTCTTATATTTTGAAAGAAAAGTACATTACTCATTCAAAAATTAATTTTGAAGAACCAATTTCATTCAGAAGAAAAATCTCTGTTTTTATTATCATTGTACATGAAGAATTTTAAACTTTTGTATTTTTCAAAAATTCACAGAATTCAACAAAAATTGGATTTGCACTATTTTTATAGATGTTCTCTGCTCAATCTCATACAAAGAATTAATCAAAAAATTTTGACCTTTTTTTTGAGAAAAATTTGAAAATGTCTTTTAAGCTTCATACAAAGTACCTCCAAAAATCAAAATATCCATTCAAATTCATGGGCGCGTGACATCAGCCAGGTCAGTCAGGAAATATACCAGTTTTATTGAAAATTCTGCTTTTTGGCCTCTTTAAGTGTTGTTCACAGATGTTTTACCACAAACCAAGTTTCTCAGTATCAAGAAACCACAAAAATTCTTACTACAAAATATGTTAGAGCAAGTAATTTACTACACATTGGAACAAGAATTATCCACTTTTTCAGTTTTAGAGATCCACAATACAAATTTTTTGGCTGAAAAATAGCCTGCAGCATTACATAACTTTCTCTATACTACGTGTAGTTTACAAGTAAAATAGAGAGTACATGTAAAATAGAGAGTACGTCAGTTTCACAGAGTTGCAGAACTTTTGAGAATCCCATATTGTTCAAACTGGTGTCTGCATGTTACCTGAGTGCATACATTAGTATACGTTGTATAAGTACCAGATTCTAATTTCTCATCCAAGTTTTTCACTTGGATGAGACTCAATGAAGTCACATTAAGTCATTTTATAACAGAAATTTTACTCACATTTAAGTTCTAAAAGAAATCTGATCATCATAGTCACCTTGTTATGATTATAAATCACTAATTTTAAATCAGCAGCACAAACAGATTTTGGTAATATCATCTTGTAACTGATACATCGAAGTATCAGTTACCACAGACTTTACCACACATTTTGATGCTAATTTTTTTCCTATTTTTTATGTAGAAAATTTAAAATATAGAGGTCATAATTTTTTTAAGGTATCTTCAATTTTTAGACAAATATGATCATTAGGGCCCGGATGTTTATGACCAAAAAATATTAGAAATATGCAAGCATTTATGACCTAAAAATGTGAAAATATGACCATAAATGTGACTCAGATTTTTTGAAACTTTCAAAATTTTGCCACTGTTAAAATAACCATTATATTGAAAATATACTTTTAATATCTAGTATATTCACAATTCACTCCTTCTCATTTACCACCCCATGAAGACAATTCTATCTGCTAAAATTATTTGTAGAAGTGGACCTTTCACAAAACCTGACAAAACTAAACCAACCCTTCATTTGCACTTCGCACCTGGTGCTTTCTATGCTTCTTTTTCTCCTATATAGCTTACCCTCCTAATTCACATACATACACATATTCACATATATATATATATATATATATATATATATATATATATATATATATATATATATATACATATATATATATATATATATATATATATATATATATATATAGATAGATAGATAGATAGATAGATAGATAGATAGATATTATTGTAAGAAAGAACATTTAAATACAATTTTAAAAAATTAGGTAACAATAAGGATTCTGAAAAATCTGAGACGACTGCAAGCAAATATGCGAAAATTAAATCAAAAAGATAAAAATATGACCAAAAAAATACAAAAATTCATGAAAAAATATGACAATATTATGAATAATTAACAGAAAATGACAAAAGAGTTTAAAAAAGCCAAACTATGACTTATATGACCCACAAAAATTGAATAATTTTAGTCATTATAGATAAAATCATTCTTAACTTATATTTTCCAAGGAAATAACAAAAAGAAAAAAAAAATAGAATATGTCATAAACATCCAGGACCTAGTGATCGTACTAAAAAATAATTATGAGAGTTGATACCATAGAACTATTTGTATAGTGCCTGAAACTGTCTTCACATAGTTGCTCTTATGTTTCATCTACAGTAAGTTACATTATATAATGTAACTTATTTAAAATTAAAGATACAACAACCATACTGCATAACATTGACAAATCTTTCTCTATAAGATTTTTCATTAATATTTAACCTTCAATTAAAATATCTCTAATCCAATTGAGCACATTTCTTAAACTGTGTACAATTTTTTGCTTACAAACAACACCAACTACATGTTCTGATTCAGTAATCATGTTCTTGGCTTAGAGAAATTCAAAAATTATTACAAATGACTTACATGGAAAATGAAAAATTACAATGGGTTGATGTATCATAAAATCAATGTTATAGGTAAGGTAACAGATATCTGCTAGCAAAGAAATTTTTTCCATAATATATAGTTTTACCAAAAGTTCAATGACTTAAGACGACTTAAGCAATGAAACAGGACAATGCAAATAGCAACGTGAAATGTACAGGTATTAACAAAAAGTATGAAGAAGTCAGTTGGAAAAATTAAATATAAACATTTGTTCACTAACAGAAACTAAGAAGAAAGGAAGAGGAATTGAAGACTATAGTAATTATATCCATATTTATAGTGGTGTAAACAAGGACAATAGGGCTAAATGTGGAGTATCAGTAGCAATCCTACAAAAAATATAGAAAGAATATAAGAACCTGGAATGAGATTAATGACAGACTGCTAACAGTGGAGTTAGATATATTTGGTCATACTATGGTAATTTTATCAGCATATGCTCCCACTGAAGATGCAACAGAATCTCTAAAAGATTCATTTGAAGAAGAACTAGTGGCAATATTAGAAGACATTCCTTCAAGCAAGGAAATCTTAATAATGGGGGATTTAAATGCCCGAACGGGAAGTAAACAGAATAATAATATAGTGGGTAGATATGGAGAACAAGTATGTAATAAAAATGGAGAGAGATTAATAAATTTATGTAGTCAAATGGATCTTAAAATCATGAATGGGTTCTATAGACACAAAGATATCCACAAGTATACATGGACACAACCTACCAGGAACATTAAATCAGTAATTGATTATTTTATTTTAAGACAGAGAACTTATCTAAAATGCCAAGACTGTTAGAGTTTTAAGAGGAGCAGAATGTGGCAGTGACCACTATTTAGTTAGAGCACTTCATTATTTTTTCCATAAACCAAACTTCCAGAAAGATCGTAGTACCGGAAACTCATACTCCTTGTAACCCAAAATATATCAAGATGGATAAGCCTACAAAATGACTCGACCAGTTTCCTATATAAATGTAGATTGGCAAACAAACTGCAAATAAATGTAGATAGATCAGCAAGTGAATTATATGAGCAAATAAAAACAGTAATCCATGAAGCAGCTTTTGAAGCATTAGGTGAAAAGCCCAAGATAAAGGAAAAACAAACATACTGGTGGAATGAAGATTTAAAGCAAATAATTTAAGAGAAGAAAGTGAAATATAAAAAATGGCTAAGCTCAGGAGACCCCATAGATAGAACAGCATATAGTAATATCAATTGAAAGGTTAAAAGATCAGTAATGAAAGCTAAGGCACAGGCTTGGGAAACAAAATGCTCTGAAGTAAATAAGTGAATGGGAAGCAATAGATCTAGAGAAGCATGGAAAACAATAAAAGAACTAAAAACTGATGTGTCATGTAAATCTAGAATGTCACCAATTAATATTAAAAAGTGGGAGGTATATTTTCAAGACCTTCTGAGGGAAGATAGAGCAGAATACAAATGCATCAGCTATAATGCAGATAATGTATTAATACATGAGGCTAAACCAAGAATAACTCTAAAAGAATTAAAAAACGCTCTGAGAGGGATGAAAAATAATAGATCTCCAGGCCCAGGAGGGATACCGGTTGAACTGTTAAAACACTCTCCTGACCAAATGAAGGAAATTATTGTAAAGTTATTTAATAAATGTCTCATGGAGGAAAAAGAAAATCCTCAAGGATGGAAAAAAGCAGAAATTATACCAATTTATAAAAAAGGCAATAAAAGAAAGTGTGAAAATTATAGAGGCATTAGTGTCACCAGTTCAATTAGTAGACTGTATGGGCAAATAATTAAAGGAAGAATTGAGTCAGAGATAGAAAATCTGGAAGAACAAAGTGGTTTTACAGCTGGCCATTTATGTGTAGATAACATTTTCTGCATCCAACAAATTTAAGAAAAAAAGAAAGCCTATGGAAGAGATTCTCATATATTGTTTGTTGACCTTCAAAAAGCATATGACAGCATTCCCATTAGCAAACTTTTTAAAATTTTAGAACAAAAATGTAATTTTAAATTAGTTAACACCATTAAGAAAATGTACAAAGGAGTAAAGGTGTTGTAAAAGTAAACGGACAAGTATCAGATGATATAATAATTTCGAAAGGATTGAGACAGGGGTGCTGTATGTCTCCAACTCTTTTTAACATGTTCATTGCCGAAGCTCTGAGAGAATGGAGGAGGAAATGCAGTGTAATGGGAATGCAAATTGGAGAATCAACACTGGATGTTCTACTCTTCACAGATGATCTAGTCATAATGGCTGAGGATGAGCAAGATATGAACTATATGTTTAGAAAATTAAAACAGGAATTTGATCTCTGGGAATTGCAAATAAATGTGTCCAAAACAAAGTATATGGTTACAGGAGAACATGGAAAAGATCTGTGTATTGGACATGATAAAATACAATTATGTGATGATTTTAAATATTTAGGCTTTACAGTTTCAAAAGAGGGCACAAGCAACAAAGATATTAATAATAAGATAAATCAAGGGAAATGAGTCATAAATATGCTAAATTCAATTCTGTGGAACTCCCAGTTATCAAAGGAAAATATATACAGTATCATAATAGAGAGCATTGTTACATATGGCTCAGAAGTATGGGAACTAACCCAAAAAAACAAAAAGAGATTATTGACGATTCAAATGGATTTTCTGAGACGAAGTTGCAGAATATCTTGTTTACACCACATACATAATGATGAAATAAAGGCTAAAATGGAAATTCAAAAGGATATAATAGAGACTGTAGAACGAAAACAGCTTCAATGGTACGGACATCTGCTGAGAATGCCAGAAGAGAGGTGGCCCAAACAAGTATATAAATGGATACCACCGTATAGAAGATGGAGGGGCAGACCATCAACCTCATGGAAACAAGGAATACTGACTGCGATGGCGACAAGAAATTTGACAGACGAAGATGTAAT
This sequence comes from Acheta domesticus, assembly GCA_031308135.1. Taxonomy (NCBI): domain Eukaryota; kingdom Metazoa; phylum Arthropoda; class Insecta; order Orthoptera; family Gryllidae; genus Acheta; species Acheta domesticus. The sequence goes on from JAHLJT010009419.1 coordinate 173,101,607, forward strand.
GGATAGAGAAGGCTGGAAAAGAGGAACCGAGAAACATCGCCAGATGTAAACCACTCGGAGATATATTTACCAAAAGTTCAATGAATAGGTGGTCTGAAGTAGATAAATTGGTTTTCAAATCATATTCAGTTTCATTGAAAATTACATTAATTTAAATCATATACACTTTTTTTAAGGGTTTGTAATTTAATATTTTTAATTGGTAGTTACACTCCACACATCCTAGGAATTCTTGGAAATTTATCCCTGCAACTTGCCAATGCAATAATTACATCACTGAGAAAATGAGGGAATATTGCAAGCATGTTCTGTTTATGACCTCCCCATAAATATCTAGCCAGAAGACAACACTTTTTTCAGCTTTTTTTCACTTTATATTGTATACTTGTAATCTGCATGTTAAATTTTGTTTCATTTACATTTTTACACTAACTTAGTGAAAACATTATTTTAAATTGGAGCTTTATTTGTTCTAATCATTGAAACAATTAATCAGATATTCCTTTTGCTTTTAATTTAACTCATACTTTTGACTTTTGATCATTTTCTGATGTTGGTTTCTTTATGCTGGTTAGTCCAAAAATTTTCACATTTAAAACAACCGGAAACCTTCCAATACATTTCCATAATGAATTTGGTATTACCAACCTGATATAACCATGTGTAAATACTTCATTTTTTGAATATCTTCATAAGTTAGTTTCTTAGCATCTTCTCCTATCAGAGAACGTATCTCTTCCTGTAATTTTTTCTGAACGTCGACATTCATTGCTAAGTAATAACAAACAAAACTAAGCACTGAAGAGATTGTGTCAAAGCCAGCAAAGAAGAATATAACTGCTTGTCCAATAATGTGGTCATCTGAAATATCTGAGAAACAAACAATGATGTTCAAAATGAAATCTGTAACAATAAAAAAGGAATAACATAAACATCAGCAATATACAAGTGCAGTGAAACCTCTATATAATGTTTTTAAGAGACCATGAACTCTGTACACTGTACAGAGGAAAACACTATAAAGAGGAAGACTGTGTATATGGGCTTTTGGTCGGGACTGGAAAAAGTTTACTTCACATACAGGAAAACATTACATGGAGGGACGTTACAGAAGTTTCACTGCTATATGATGCCTTGCACAACATTAAAAAAAATGTTTAAATTTAATAATCGGGTATGAGCTTTTAACAAAATGATATTGAATAGAAAAATAAAATGTCTGAATTAGCCTACTAAAAATATTTTTCTAGAACTACCAAGGTTTCTCATTAATTGTTCTTCAGGAAAAGAAAAAAAACTGTATGGTGAATTTCCTCAATTCTTCTTAGTTCAACATAATAATATTAGATATATCGCTGCAGTAATATTTTCATCTTTAATGCTCCAATAACAATGCTTTCTCATTTCATGAACAATGACAGGAATTATCTTTAAAAAAATGGAAATTGGAGTCTATTTCAAATCACTCTTGAATAGCACATTATATACTTTGATAAAATTTTCTACTTTCTGACAATTTTCATTCTGAGACCTTTCCACAAATTTCAAACTATATTAACATTCACATAAAAATATAAATAATTTATAATGTATATAAGGCTGAAATAAGACAACAGAACAATATCAAAAATATGTTAATGTCCAAATATCATTGCTGTTAGTTAAAACATTTGAATTAAAATGTATAATTCTAATAAACAACATATTTCATTCATCCTATCCTATTATCCTATTACATATTGTTCAAGACTACACAAAAAAAATGACAAATGAATAATACCAAGTGCTGCATTTCTTCTCTGGGAGTGATACTGGTCTTCTTCATGAGGGTCCACTTTTAAGCTCCCTTTTTTTGCTTGCATAAGCAAATGTATCATATCAGGGCGAACTATATTCTGCTCTTCTCTTACTTTTATTGTTTCTCTAATAAGAGATGAAAAGTACTTTTCTGCTTTTGCATCCAAAAGTGATATACGCAGCATCTGTACAATTAAATGACCATTTTATTTAGAGAAATTAGAGTTACTTAGAGAAATTAGAGTTACTTATTTATTAGTGCTATTTTATTTCATTAATTGCCAAAGTATTATATTTAATAAACATCGTGCCAAATATTCAGAATTTCATATGAGAAGAAACTTAACCTTCATTAATTTTGGGAAACAAGCATACCCAAAGAATCGGGCTGCTCTAAGAACAGTAATATTTGTCATTGCTTTCCCACATGCAAGAAATTCATTGTTAGGATCCTGAAGAGAATTAATTTTAACTCCATATGCTGTAGTGCCAATCACATCTGCTGCAAATTTTGTCCAAAGATCTTTCATTTCAAGAGAGAAAATCCCACCAACTGTTTCTGCAAAAAAGGAAACATCACATTTCGAAGGATCTTTCATAAGAAAATTAGTGGTAAACTCTAACATAAACAATTTTACTCACCTTTATGATTTCTGCATGAATTGTGTAAGAATTCAACTAACTGGTCTGCAATTTCAGTCATAAGAACAAACATATTCTTCATCTTGCTGGCTGTAAAAGCAGGGCTCAATGCTGTTCTTACACCATGCCATTGCATGCCTAAAGGCAAATAAATGGAAAGATGAAAAGAGGTGGAGAAAGAGAAAGTGAGAAACCAAAAGTGAATATGAACATTTGTATATAACTATAATTTCATCAAGTTCAACTAATAATAGAATAATCAAATACCTTTCAAAGACATAAGATTTTTGCCGAAAAAGCTTTCTGCATCTGTTGGGATTGCATGAAATCTATCCACAAAATGATCAAAATCTTTAACTAAAATATTTCTCAGCATGTCTGGGTCAGAGATAAAATATGCTGGTTTGGTAGCATCATAAAATCCAGCAATTTTGAAATGTTTAAGATCATTGTACATCATTTGACAAAAAACAGGAAATGAATATTTTTTGAAAAAAACAGGTCCTAAAGAACCAACAATGGGAAATGATGTATAAGTATATAATCCTTTTTGAGAGAAATATTTTGTTTTGTAATTAAAATATGCTCTGGTTAACAAGCCTATAGTAAATGTTATGGCAAATATTTTAAGATAGTATTCTATTATTTCATCCATCTCTTCAGTGTTAAAGGCTCCTGTAAAGAAAAAATTAAAAGTCAGAAAATGTTATCACAAAACAATGCTTAGACATCATAATGATATTAATGAAATGATGTAACTCACAAATATTTTTATTGACACAAGATTCACGAATGATTGAAAATAAGATTTTGAAATTTATTACCTAAACTCTACTTCCAAAAAATTATTTTAATATATTTTCTGAAACCGTGTCCCAGTTTGTTTATTCCCACTTTTTTCTTTTATTTCTCAAAATTAATATTTTCTTTTCAATCTTTTAGAAAATTGTAGGCTGATGAAAAATGTGGTATTTATGCCCTTCTTTTCCCTTATTATCATGAATTGCTGGTTCTTTTTTCATTTTGCAGTACTTTGGTAGTTCAATCTTCAGTCAAACTTGTTTGATATGCAAGATTCAAATTCTGGAGGAGAGTCCAAACTTCTGGAGGTTTATACTTTTGGTGTCATCTATAGCATTTTAAAGAACTGTATATGCCCCAGGTTTGATGTAAAATGTAGCCCTGGTATTTAGCAACTTCCAAATGTAATATGCCCTAGCCTAGGACTGGGTGTAGTGGGCCAATAAATTATAATGGCTCAGTTGTTATCTAACTCCAAATATTAAAATGTAATCAAGTTAGTTTAAAAATGTAAATTCTAAATGTCAATATAATATGAGTAAAAATATATGAATAAAATAGTAACTGATATTGATAATCAAAGCTAAGAGATGCATCACTTGGAATCTGATAGCAACAATATATAGGAGAAGTTTATCATGACACTTCTCCAATTTTCAATAATTTAGCATCATAACATGAAAACTATTCTTATGTACCGACACAATTATCAATTATAGAAATTCATAACCATATACATGATTTGATCTAATTATCAAAGGTGTTGCACAAAAATCAAAATTAAAATTGTTTTATGCACGTTAGCTTTCTTGACTTCAAATTTCTATTGGTTGGAAATATTTTAACAGTAGGTCAAAAGAAGACATCTATTTTTGGAAATAGATTTATTTGATACATATCAGATTTATTTGATTTAAATAAAATTGTTAAAATGTATTCCGTGTTTTCACATTTAACCAAAATCGTTAAGTGATTTATTTATTCTTATTTACTTTAAAAGCAGAAAAAAATTATTAAAACATCAGTTTTTAAATTACTGCAATTTTATTAAAAAAATAAAGATACTATGTATTTGAGGGATCCGGTGCAATACCGCTCTAACCCACAAAATCTTTAAATTCGAGTTACTTTTAGTTTCATGCTCTTGCCACATTACCAAATAAGTTTGTGGCACCATCTATTAGTATCATTAGAAAAAAAGGCATTCTTCATTCAAAGAAATTTAACAATTTTTTTTGTGCAAACTACCGTAATTAAAAACCACTTATTGTTGAAAACAACAAAAAATTTATAAAAATGTTAGACAGTTTTTGAAATATTAAATTCTATTTAATAGTTGTTTTGTTTCGAAAAATATGGGATTTAATGGTTGTTACTTGTGCACTTTGCCATTAACTCGTGAAAAGTCACTGGAAAGTATGCTTCCCACTTAAATTGTAATTTTATCAGTAAACACAAAGAGCAAGGTTAATATTATTAAAAATAGTAAGATTAACTAGCTTTCATTACTTTTTTAACAATATTAATTTTGTGCTTTAAATGTAATTAATTTTGTGCTTATTCATCTTTAAGCTGTACTTTTAAGTAGCTGTAGCAAACATTTTAATACAAATCTTGAATTATGGACACCATTGAAGCTTTAAAAGCATTTTTCTTGAAACTAGCTCAGTGTGTGTTATGGTGGTATTGCTGCTTACTGACAATTAAATGCTGGATAAAAATTAATTGATCATCTAAGTTTATTAGTACACTACTACAAATTATTTATTGTACTTCATTTCACAATTTTGTTCATTTTCTTCAATATTAGATTTATTTTATTTTCTCAAAATTGTTGAAGTATGTGAAAAAGTTTATAAGAAATATAATATATTCTTTATATCAACTGTGTAAAAGTCTTTATCTGAGTAATTTTTATTTTACAAATACTTAATAAAATACAAATATATTTCCAAATATTACAAATAATAAATATTAATTTAATCATTGACTTTTTTAAAATAATCATTTGATTTAAATCACATTATTTAAATCATACCAGCCTTAAACCCAACAGTTGTGTGTGTTTCAGCCTTCCTTCAGATATGTAACAAAGAATTTCCATTTTATGTAGTGACTGGTTTTCCCTTAACGATATCCTTTTAATATAATTTTGTAGTGTTAATAGAATAACTTACCATCACACATTTTGGGTACACATTTTGTAGTGTGAATAGAATACACTACCAAATTTGTAAGTGAATTTTTGCTCCTGGATCCTAGTTATTACAGAATAGATTATAAACTAATAATTGTTTTATTAACTTTTGGTTGAAAAATCCGTTGTAAACCTAAATAATGAGATGTAGAAAGGAAGTATTTTCAGAATAACTAAAGAAAGAAAAAATTAAAATGTTTAACATTTTTTTCAAAACTCTCTCAATTCTTTTGTGTAAAAACCACACAAACAAAAAAAGCATAATAAAATATTTTGTTTTAAACTGTTCTTTAGTACTGCAAAATGAATTACAACAATAACTTTTTGTTAGAATCTTGCGATTTGCTCATTATTATTCATGTCCTTCAATTTTTTCTTAAGAGATATTCTTCTTAGAAGTTTCCTTAACCTTGGTTAACAATGAAAACATTCACTTTCCCATGTTATTATTACTTATATTGCTACCTTCAGAATCTTTTCTCTGGGAGAGACTCTGCTCAAAGCTGATGGACAATGAACCATCTGCAAACACTTTCTTTATCTCTGGAATCCACACTCTCTCTTGTTTGCCATTTGAATGCTTTCGACTTCACTATTACCATAACATGGGTATATGTTAGCCACAAATATTGTTGGCAACATTTGATAAAAAGTTATTGCCTTCTACTCCTGCCATTAAAATGAGACACCTTTGATATTTTCTGTGGAAGCCTATTTGTTCCCACAATCAAGTAGATTAATAAGGGTACAGTAGTAGTTTCCAATGGGTGTAGGACTCATTATTATGTGTCCTACACCCATTTTGTTCTCAATTCTAAAATTGAGAACAAAAATTAACTTTACACTGCATGTAAATATGGATAGATAGGGATCACCTCTATATGATCTATACATGGGTATCATTTAAAGAAAATAGCTTTAATGCTACAGTGTTTAACAAATGCTGATTTCATTTTGGCCCAATAAGATGAAACCAATTGCAGTTTGGGATACAAAATGTGTAGATACACTGACCTATTTGGTGTTCAGTTACTAACCCTGATCTCCACATCCATCAACTTTCTTAATATGATTGAAGCTGCTTTGTCTCATATTTATACTGTATTTTTAGAAATATATGCTGATAAGTTGCAACAGTACTACAGTTATTAATGGGTATGCCTACTTAGAAACAAACACCTATTAACAATGAATATTTAAACAACTCTATTACTGGTAAGAGGCCGACCTTCAATATAAATAGTACCTTAAATATTAAATGAAGTCTTTACAATGACAAAATCAGAATATTTATTGCATTAACAACAATACAATTGAAACCAGCAGAAGCAGTTTGCAAGTAATTTATCAACTTTGTAGAAAATATGTAGATAGGCCTACTAATATAATATTTCTGGTATTACAAAAATTGGAGTGCAATTTCAGAAATTACTAAGAAACTACTACTAAAAATAAACTTATTTATTTTGATTATAATAGTTTTTGTCAGTCTTTGGGTTGCATCATTCCTACTGCATGGGATCGTTTTCCAAATATTCATAGTGCAGATTGACAGACACTGCTGTCGGGGTCCTCATAGAAAGTGGGGGAAACTGGCAAACTGGAGCGAGCAACTTTGGGGTGGTTCACGTCCCAGTTGACGTTGAGGGAAAAGGGACGGAGAGGGAAACTGAAATATAAATAATTTCAGGTTGTTTTCATTCCCTGCCTTTCATATTTAACTTATGTCAATTAAAACGATGGAATCTATGCACACAGAAATTCTTTACTTTACACTAATTAACGATCCTTAATGTTTTTGGTCTATTCTTCATGTAAGACGTAGGTCGTAGAAACGTTAAACAGTAAGTAATAAGTTATAAGATGGGTTTTAAAAAATTACAAATATATATTTAAAAACGTACGTAGTTCAAAGTGTTTTCAAGAACTGTTCATAATTCCACGTTATTAAACCATCATTCAACAAAAAAGCACATTTGTTCTAAGCGATGTCTGTAATGATTTCAAACTTGTTTCCAAAATCTAGTATGAAAATCTACTGCGAATACACAACGTTTCATCCTTGGGCCTGCTTGGGCCGGTCTTGTGCGTGAGAACTTAGGAACTCTCTGCTTGGGAAGGCCCCGGTCGCATCTCCCAGAACGCAATCTGAGGCCACACCCACGCATGCGCAGTCACGAGATCGATAGTCTCTCAACGCATTATTTCATGTAACACGTTAAAACTTACAGAAAGCATTATCAAACAACAATCTCAGTATTATACCATGTTAAAATTCATGAACTGCGCCCACTTTGCACAAAACAGCTAAGTATTATGTTTCAAAAAAACCTCGCAAAAAGACATATTACCGTCTTCCTGTGTACTGGTGAGAGGACCGGAAACTTGCACACAAGGTGGCTATATAGTAAACAAACCAACAGCGCCGCAGGGCGTAGGCTAAGCGCGCTTGAAATTGCGATAGCCGCCTATGCGCCACGCGTGGATGCCCCACGACCTTGACTGGTCGAGGGTGAAGGAGAGGGGGGAAATGGAGGGGGGATGCCAGCCACTCCCCTCGCAGTCAGCTGACAAGCGCGCACGCCAAGGTTCCCAGCTACCGTGCGATCCCGAAAAACGAAGTCGAGTCATAGCGGAAATCACGGGCGGCTTAGGAAAATTAGGGCACTGGCAAGGAAACGTAGTGTACGGAAAAGTAACCAGGTGCGACCAGAGAAAACAAGAGGCAGTAAATCCACCGGGCCCCTTATTTCAAAGAAAAGTTTTCGCCCCTCCCCCCCCAAAAACAACAACAAAGAATTAATTTCGCCATGCACAAGAAATAACTTAAAGCGGTTAATTTGAGTTAGAAGTAAATACATTTTCTTTTTGCCTTGAATTAAAAAGAATCAGGGCTCCCAATGAAGTCGGGCCCTGGGTCAAGCTCCCTCCACTTCTGGATTCTTCTCTTTATAATACGAATGAATTTGTGTAACACAAACTCCGATTATTTCGGGGTTCGTGTTAACGATAGTTTACTGTATTGGGTTTGATGGAAAATGTGCATTTTTGGTTGAAACTTGAGAGGAAACTTATTCTGATGGGGTTTTAAACAACATGTGCTTCTAAGAGATACGAAAAGAATCTATGATTAAATCTCTCTGAGGAAGAACTGTCAGCATTTTCTCCTCTGCCTCATACTGCCCAATGACCAGAAAAAGATAATGTTATTAATGGACCTAAACAGCTCAAGGGAAAAACTCCTTTCCTCTTGATACACAATTTACAGGGGTCTTTTTCAACTACCCAACAGGGAGTACATACCAATGCGTCGCGGGACGTGAGCGATACCACATGCCAGTCTCTTATTGCATCCCAAAACGACGCATGTAATCCGATTTGATTAGTTTCATTTGAAGTAGTTTATGTAATTGACTTATTCGTCTCCCCTCCTCTTAAAAAATGTGTACGAGCTGATACAATCAATCAAATCTTAAATTTTACTTCTATGTATTTCAGAATCTGATTTTGGAACCGAAATCCAACGAACTGGAAATTAAGTCAGTACATTTTTTCAGGCGAATCAATCATCATTATCATCATTATCATCATCATCATCATCAACTGCAAGGATTAGACTTGTTCAGTCTGTTCCTGCTCCTGAAAACTGCTCACTCCATCTTCTCAGTGGTCTTCCCACATTTCTTCTTCCCTTCGGCTTGTAGTTTCAGGCAACTTTGACTATCCTTTCTTCGGGCATTCTTAATACATTATTTTTTCCATTTTCTCTATATTCTTTAATATTGTCATTCACACTTAAAATTTTTAATTCATTTCTAATTTCTTCGCTTTTCTTGTGATCAAGAAGTGTATAACCTGCTACGGTTCGAAGAAACTTCATTTCAGCTGATTCTAATCTTCTAATTTGGTCTTTAGTTAATGTCCAACATTCACTTCCATTTAACAGCATGGGTAGGGCAATTGTTTTGTAGAGTTTCAGTATAGTTTCCAAGTTTATTTATATTTGTAAAATGAATTGTTCAGAAATACAATTCATTAAACCAACGCGTCTCACTACTTTCTTCTCTCAGTACTACTTCAAAAGTTCGCTTCCTCTCACTAATTTTACCTTGCCAGAAAACTCTGCCTAAATAAACACCGCGTGAGCTGATTGGCCAGGCACTCTCTGAGCACGTTTTCTTGATCTCCATAATCCATACCTCTATCTCAGGGTTGTCCAACTGGCGGCCAGCGGTGCCGTTTATTGTGGTCCGCGAAAGGTTGTTAATCAAAACTGAAAGTCCCTCGCATCCATCTCGGGCGAGAAGATTGCGACCCTAGCGTAAGCACCCTGTCGAGGTCACACCCTCTTAATGTAAAAATAGGTTTAGTTTAGACTTAAGATTTTTTTCTAGTAAATTCTGAAATTAACAATTATCCCAATGTATTACCCTGCTTTATTCATGGCATGGCCTGATATCACGCACGATTCCAACCACCCCCTTTCAGAGCAGCCGGGCAAACGGTCGAGATCAACAATTTGTGGATCGCCCGAGTAATGTAAATATGGCCCGCAACCATATTAACGGTTTTAGTTGTCTCCCTCGAGTTCTTGCAAGTTGGACCCCCTGTCGTAACTCGTTCACCGTTTACTAACTGATATGGCTCAGTGCAACAACTGTTGCCTCTCCGGTGTCACTGACTGGGAGATTGTAGGACTAGGGTTCGGACGGGGGCGGGTTTTCGACCCTACATATCTAAGTCGAATTCAACCGATCTGGTGGAGAATTCTAGCGGCCGGCTGCTCTGATCGGTAGTTCTGTGGCATCTCGGGTCAATACCGGGCAAATGCTGGAGCAGTACCTGAGCAACCGGACCACGAACTGCAAGCTGCCTTTTGTTCCTCATTCTTGTTCTCTCATCTTCCCTTCCTCTCACACACTTGCAGGGGAACTCACAGAAAATCAGGGGCCTGGAGCAGTTGACCCACGGAGGTTCCTCATTTCAAGCAAAAAATTCCCTCCTCCCCCTATTCATCAACAGAATTAAATTCTCCACACATCAGAAATAACTTGTAGAGTTAAATTTGGATTTGAGATGAATACATTTTTTAAATTTCTTTTCGAGGCCTCAATTAAGTCGGGTCCTCAGGCAAGTTCCCCCTGCTGCCCCCCCCTTCTGGTCGCCACTGCGTAAATTCTATATTATACGTCGGGGGATCAGTACCCCTCTAGAGGAGATACTGGAAGGAGCCTTGCAAGCAGACCTGCAGATCATTGGCGGCTCTGTCGTTTCAGCGGGAGAAGAACACCTCCACCTCTCGGGATGACACATTTACTACACTAAAGGGATTCATGAACATAGCAATTAACGCGCCCAGAAAATCTAAACAGTAGAGATCCGGTGAAGTCATGTGTGGATCGCCCGAGTAATGTAAATATGGCCCTCAACCATATTAAAAGTTTTAGTTGTCTACCTCGACACAAGTAAACGTACACAACATATTCACATGAGTTATGTAGCAATACCAATAGTTATTTTATTGCTTCAAAAATACGTTTCCGAAAACAGTTCCTGATCAAACCGTGGGAAATTGCCAGGTCAACGGAATATTTGATTCCGATGACATTGTGAGTTGTAGTGAGACGTTTTCTGGAATGTCACCCGGCCAACAGAAATATTGGTTCCAATAACATTACATTTCAAAGAGACATTTATTTCCAGTCACAATAACATACTGTAATAGTTTACAAGATTGCAACTCCCAAATACCCCCAATTGCAGTAAGAAGCTTACAATGGGACTAAGGCAAATAAATTACTTTATAATTATAGAAATTAATGGAAATGGTAGCGTGAGTGAACTGTTTGTTTAAAAGGAAGCGTTCCAGGATTAATTGGGAGTTACGGGAATGAAAGAACAATTTAATGAACTTTTTTTTTTTGACAATATAACAGAGTTTAGATAATGGCCAAAATGTAATTAAAACATATGGAAAAATTGTTATGAAGAGATCGACGGTCATTTGCTTTTTACGACAGGGATATAGCGGCCAGACAACAATGGAAAAAGATGATGGTTTGTTTTAGTGTTGGGGTGGAGACGGGTCAAGCAAGCGACGCGATGTTACGTAGTGCAGAAGTTTTCGGTGAATATTTAATAGTTTTCGGGTTTTGATATAATGAGTTAATTAGGAAAGTGAGTTTTATTACGGATAAAAGGAGATAGAAAACTTTGGTAAGAGCGCGCGATAGTTGCGCGAGTTTTAAACGAACGGTAATTTCGTCGTGCTGACTGAAGAACTTTTAGTAGTATGAATTATTTTGCCATGTTAAATTTATGATTTGCGAAGACGAAAAAAATATAGTTTATCGCGGCAAGACAGGGTACGCTGTAATTGCACGCGTATAAGATAAAAATAGTAACGTGAAGTTTGTTAATAATTTCGTATTTGAACATTAATGTGCAAGAATATGCATAAATCATTTTCATAACGGAACACGCGCGAAGATGCATGCCAGAATTAGTTTGTTAAGACACACAGTGCGGGATGTAAATAGTTAGAAAATTTTTAAGTAAGGGATAAGCGCAGTGTAAGAAGAAGATGGCGGGTGCTGCAACGAAGATGCCTGAAATACGATGCGAGGGGTAATTGTCGCCACGTCACCAGGTATTCGGGGATTCATCGAGTTGGAAACGTCGGCTAATGATTCTTTTTGAACAAGAACAAGTTTTGGTAGTTTGAATTAAGTTAGTTTTTTAAGAAATGACACGACCGATGTTATTATGACGGATCCTAAAAGTAACAAACAGTCATGGAGTAAATGGGGAAAACAGTTGGAAGCATTAATTTCTGAATTCCAAGGAATAAAGTTCCACTCTTTTTTTTTGTTTGTTGTTTTCATAAAAGATAGAAATTTTGGTCGAACGGTTGAATGTTATGTGTATAACTCTGTATGGTAATTTAGGACATGTATAGCATTAAGTGAATATTGTTGCAGAACGAGAGAGTGCTTACCGGTAATGGCAGGTAGGTTGAAGCCCTGCCGACAGAAGTGTTACGCATTTGAAGTGTTTATGTGTGTGTTATGAGTTATAATAAACGCAAAGAGGCCTTGGTTGCCTCTTTTGGAAAATAATATCACTGTGTTTTGGGATTGTTGCCATTTGATTGGGTAAATTCCGGGCAAAGGGCATCCAAGAAGGGTTTACGTTTACATCCGTCTTCGTATGAAGGGAATCGCCGAACCACGCTCTTAAATAAATTTAATGTGTTCGGGTTACGCGATACGGTACGGGGAAAGTTGTATTATTAGTATTCTGGTGAAGAATAATAGAGATTATGATAGATTTTGACGAGTCAAAAGCAGTAGTGCAAAACGAAGGGTGATGGTTGTTGTTGTTATTATTGTTATTGTTGTTATTATTATTATTATTATTATTCCATTACATCACGACTAAAGATGTTATGAGTTGGCTGAATATAAAATCTACTCCAGGTTGCAACCAGCTACCTAAGGAGCAGATCCGGTGACTATCAGTGCCTCTACAATACTTTACGCAAAATGCCGGCTGTTCCAAATAAAGCAATTTCTTGCACTTCCCAGTCTTTTGAATTACCAGGGAGTTTAGACAAGTTCTTACTCAAATTTTGCGGAACAAATCCCAGAGCACCGATAACTATCGGGACGACCTGTGCTTTTACGCCCCACATTCGGCTGATCTCGATTTCCAAACTCTTGTATTTAAGACGTTTCTCTGCCTCCTTGGTAACGACGTTTTGATCGCAAGGCACAGCAACATCGACAAGTAAACACGATTTGTTCTCCAAATCCCGGATGACTATATCCGGTTTGTTTGCCGCTATCGTGCGATCAGTTTGAATTTGTTGGTCGTACAATATCGTACACAATCCAACAGACGTCACCGGTTTCGGTGAGTGTTCGTACCACTTGGGGCATGTGTTCGGAACTTCGAGGGCGGTACAGATCTGCCAGTGGAGGTAGCTACACACCCTGTCATGTCTTTTCAGGTATTCGGTCTTTGCTAGGATTGGACAAGCTGAGACAATATGATCAATGGTTTCTACTTGCTCCAGGCAAATGCGGCATTTATCATCTTGGGAAATTTTGAGAACCGCTTTATCATAATGTCGTGTTCTCAAGGCCTGATCTTGGGCAGCTATTACAAGTGCTTTCGATTCTGGCTTCATTCTTCCCCTTTTAAGCCACATAAATGATTGATCTTTATTGATCTGCACCTTGTCCATTCTTTTTAGGTATTGTCCGTGGAGTGGTTTGTCTCTCCACGATTTCTTTAACATTTTTTGTGTCTCACACTTCATGTTTAGCAGCATCAGAAGTTCAGTGTCTGTGTTATTCGACGTGTCTTGCCTAGTTTTCTTCGCAATGCTTCTAGCTACACTAACAATGCCTCTGTTTCTCATTCTTCGGTCAGATTTCATGACCTGCCTCATTAGAGGGTCATCTTGATGACTGACTACATACTTTCCCAACCCGACTATTGCGTTGTGCCAGGAGGCCTCAATTTGTCTGAGGCCTCTTCCTCCTTCCTTACGTGACACATAAAGTCTATGTATATCAGCTCGAGGGTGGGCAACATGATGCATTGTTAGCAGTTTTCTGGTTTTTCGATCCATGGTGCGAATTTCCTGCTCAGTCCAGTCCACTAGTCCGAAACTGTATTCGGCTACAGATACCGCCAAACTACCTATTGCAGAAATTTTATTCCTGGAATTCAGAGCGGACTGCAGGACCAGTCTCACTCTCCTATAATACTCCCTACGAATTCTCTCTTTCATTCTGTCATTCGAGATGGTTTCACATTCTTCAATGCCCAGATATTTGTAAGTTTTACCTGGCTCAAGATCTTGAATCACAGCGTGCGTGTCAATTTCAATGTTCTCAGACGTTGTGAGTTTCCCTCTTTTTAAACTGATTTTTGCACACTTGTCAAGACCAAACTTCATGCAGATGTCATTGCTAAAGTCATTCACGACAGACAGCATTTGGGAGAGAATCGCTTCATTCTTAGCAAACACTTTCAGATCATCCATGTAAAACAAATGTGATACTGGCCTTTCATCACCATGGAGCTTAAAACCAAAGTCAGCTTGCGACAACTGTCTCGATAGTGGGATCAAACTAATGCAAAACAGCAGAGGGGATAGTGAATCTCCTTGAAAAATACCCCTGTTAATCTGAATACTTCTGGTTTCTACTGCTTCCTTTCCGCTGTGTATTAGTAACCTGGTACTCCACGACTTCATACTAGCCTTGCAAAATTCAATAAGTCTAGAATGAAATCGATAGATCTCCAGTGTCTTCAAAATCCAATCGTGTGGTACACTATCAAAGGCCTTCTGGTAGTCAATCCAAGCCATGCTCAAATTACGTTTGCGTTTCTTTACATCATTCAAGATGACTTTATTCACGAGCAAGATTTCCTTACAGCCATAAGAGCCTTTACGACATCCTTTTTGTTCAGCTGGCATTAGATGATTCTTATCTAGATGTCTGTACATTTTGTCAGCTATGGCTGAAGTTATAACTTTGTACAGTACTGGCAGACAAGTAATTGGCCTGTAGTTCTTCGCCAAAGAGCTGTCTCCCGCTTTGGGTAGCAAATACGTGATGCCGCGTGTGAGCCATTCCGGGATTTCCTTTGGGTTTTCAAAAATTTTATTAACAGCCTTTGCTAGATGAGAATGTATTGCTGTTAATTTCTTAATCCAATAAATCTGGATCTTATCAATCCCGGGGGACTTCCAGTTTCCGATGTTCTTAATTGCTTGGAAGAGGTCCTCTTCCGAGAATTGGTGAACATCTTCCACTGTTTCTACAAGTTCATCGGCAGCATCAACTTCAGATTGAAGCCAAGATGCGTCTTTGTTGTAGGATCTGCTCTCCTCCCAGATTCCTGCCCAAAACGCTTCGACGTCTTCTTTTGAAGGAGTGACAGCTTTGCCATTCGGTTTTTGAGTCAAATTGCGATAGAATCTCTTCGCGTCTGTTTCAAACAACCGGTTCTGTACACGGAAATCTATTCTACGTTTGTAACGTCTAATTCTTTGAGCCCATGCTTGAATTTTCTCTTTTAGCTTCTCAACTACCATTAGCCTGCTGGTGTCATTTTCAATTTGGTATTTTTGTTCAACATTGAATATTTTTCGTTGAACTTTAGAGGTGTGCTTTGATTTAGAAGATGCCTCAGCTAAGAGTGATATTTCGCGCCGGGTGTCGGCTATCCGTTTCATAATTCTGTTCATCCATGGGGGTATAGAGCTGTTTACTCTGTTTTGCTGTCGGTCGTCGGTGTTCTTGGCTGGCCTCAAAATTATCTGAGATACTAGATATCCAGTTGCATACATGATGTGATTGATTTCAGTAATATCTAGATCTCTGCCTGGGGTCTCCACCACCTCATTTAAGACAGAATTCACTGTTTCTATCACTCTTTTAGCTTTGGCAGTTTCGTATATTCTCCTCAACGGTTCGCGAGATTCAAACGGAAGTTGACTAACTCTTTCTATCTCGCGCCGAAGGAGATTTCGCATTATGTCCTTGGTATGGGACTTTGGTAGAACAAGGCACGTTAAGGTTCATTACATTGCTTGTTCTATTCATTTTGCTCATTGGTTTCAAGTGAAGATTCGCAGGACGAGCTTTTCGAGCAAGTTCGAGTTCACAGATCACACTTAACCCTCGGGTTGTTTCCTGTCATCCGTTACTGCGACCCACAGTGGCCTCGGGGCATCCTCCTTCAGGGCCCAGCAAGGGGTCCCTCCGATCGCCAGTCGGCATTACTAAACCCTACGGGATTTTCACTGACTGCTGAAGGCAGCCTCCTTCGCTGGCTAATGCAAGGTTCGGGCCTCCACTCTAATCAGTGGCCTGGTGTGCCAACCCAGTTTCTCTCCTGTACCCTCTATGGGCCGACAACAGGAAGTCCAAAGGTTCATGACCCTTCCCTCTGTACTTACTTCCCACTCTCCTCAAAATGGAGTACTTCTTCGTCTGACCCCTCACCTTCAACCTATTCAGCAAGGGAGGCCCTACCGGTAGCTAGGCTACCACTGACATAGCTTTAAGGCTCATGGGGGTACTCAAGCTCCACCACCAACTCCAAGGTCGTGTACTCCCTTGGTGGAGTTGTTATTATTATTATTATTATTATTATTATTATTATTATAATTATTAACATTATTAGAGAGTAGGACAACCACCGCCCCCGTACGTATATACGAGAGGTAAATAGGGCCCCCCGCAATACGTACACGGGAAAGTAAATATTGCTTTATTCCGATATAAATTTTGCACAGAATTATTTACCAAGAATCCAGAAATATTCTAATACAATTAAACTTTTGAGCAAAACAATGAATAATTTAGGAATTGAAACTAGACAGTATGTATCACATGTTACATTGGACCTTTAGAAGACCTTCATCAAAGCTCGAAGTAGGTAATGATTAAATTACTATTCATACACCTAACTCAGTTAATTATGCCAATTACCCTTATAAACAATGATGCTTTACACAAGATATATAAAAATACCAACATAATTCATTCTTGGATTTGTTAAGCTCATAGCTAGCTTCCTGTTTATTGAAAATATTGAATTTTAATCAATATCTTCTTCAAACTGAATTGAATTCTATGAGCAAACAATTCCAAACACTGCTACTGTCTGATGGAAGGAATAAACTGATTTGTGGAAATAAAAAGCCATCTAATGCAAGCAGCGCGCAAAAAGCAATCTCAACCAAACCATATCAATTTTGTTTTTAATTTTAGGCTAATTAAATGCTCTATTCCCGAATTTTAGGCTCCTCTGGATTTCCCAAAATTGTGGGCGCTCATAGCTTTAGACTAAAGCTAGCAGCGCCCACCAAGAATCCTAAACCCTTCCCAAAAGTTACGAATAATTTTAGGTTCTTAGAAAAAATTTATCCCGGCGTTTATATTCCAAAAATCAGGGCTGTACAAAGAGAAACAATTAACGTTGATTCTTGTTGAGGGAGAATAAACAACAAAATCAAAAAACTTTAGAAATAATCTGAAACCCTTCCCGAAAGTGAAAAATAATTTTAGGCTCTTAGGAAAAAAATATCTCCATGTTTATGTTCCGAAAATCAGGGCTGTACAAAGATAAATAATTAACATTGGTTTCAAATGAGCGAATAAACACAGAAATCAAAAAAAAACTTAGAAAAAATGTGAAACCCTTCCCAAAATTTAAGAATATTTTTTGGCTCCTAGAAAAAAAGTATCCCCGCGTTTATATTCCAAAAATCAGTGCAGGACAAAGCAAAACATTTAACATTGGTTCTTACGAACGAATAAACACCAAAATCAAAAAACCTTAGGAAGAATCTAAAACCCTTCCCAAACTTTAAGAATAATTTTAAGCTCTTAGAAAAAAATTATCCCCGAGTTTATATTCCAAAAATCAGGGCTGGAAAAAGAGAAACAATTAACATTGGTTCTTAACCTTTTAGCGACCGAGTTTTTTTCCTTCTGCACTCCGTGCGGTACCGACTTTTTTAAATAGACGAATTTGCTTGACCCCGGTGGAGGTTTAACTGCGGCGAGTGATGGCAGCTACCCCCAAGTGTTGAAAGTCCTTGTTGATAGAGATTTAAAGGGCTTAACTAAGTAAGACAGTATCCACTTTTCCTCTGCAAAATTAAGTAATATTTTGAGCAATGATCCTATTAATTTTTTCTACTAATTTTCATTCTTTACTCCACCCACCCAGCCTGTGCAACGAAGTTTTCCGCATTTGTTATTTAAATTGCTTTTAAATTTAGTATGTTTCAAAATTTAAAAAAATATTTCCCACTTGCAAAGAGGTAACCTACATAATACTTTATTAAAATCAATTACAAAGTTGGAATTTGAAGAATCTATTTTTCAAAAAAAAAAAATGTTTAACATATTCAAAGTATCCGTTTAGGATAGTGAATCTATATAAAACTATGAAAAGTATGATTTTTTCAAAGTTTTCTAAGTGATTTGGGAAAGTAAAAAAATAAAAATTAATTCTAAAAATGTAAAAGTATTTTATTTTTCTTAATTTAATTTTAAATGCGTAAGAAATGTATTTCGTACACCAGGGATAAAGCTAAATCGTAGTGATTTAGTATCTTGAACGTAATCAATGCACGAAGATGGACAGCTTGATCGGAGGTGAAAATGTTTAATTATATTGGCATGGATCATCTTCCAGACTGGACACAGATGCACAGTCACTGTCACTGTCCAAAAGTAACTCAATTTTGCGAGTTGTTAGCGATTGTTCTCGACAAGCCATTTCTACTGTGGCGTCGTGGTAGCTAAATAACGACACAGACACGAGCTCTATGTACAAATTGGTTTATTTAAATAATGTACAAATTTACAGCTCTGGGGTTATGTTCGCAGTACCTCCCACGCGCCTGCTCCCGTCCCTAGGGCTAGTGCATCCCCCACCTTCCGCTTTACCGCGCCGGTGGCCGACACCGTGTTTCGCACACGCCGTGCCTCAAGGACCGCACTCCCGTCTCGGCGAGCATCCACGTCTACCCCCGAGGTGCTCTGACAACGAACTGCCCCCTCCGTTAACTTACTTTCGCGGTCGGCTTCCGCCCTCTAAAGGCCGGACCACATGTCGCGCACTGGGTCCGGTGCCCCTGCCCGCTCCTCTTGCATCACGGGGGGTAGCAAGGAATTTTCCACTTTCCAGTGCCTTTGTCTGTCCCATGTGTCCAGCAGCCTCCGTGCCGGGCCGTTTGAAAATCTGGCTGGCATGTGCTGACGTTACACTACTTCAAAAAGCACAGGACCCAAGTGCAAGCAGCAACTATTAGCAGAATACGACTGCGATCGCCCGTGAGAAGCGTGGGCCGAGGCGGGTTTGTTATGACTGGGGTGTGTGACAGGAGATAGTAGACAATGAAGCGCTATATATAAGTACAAGGGCCTAAAGAAGAATGCGCCCTAACAAAAGAAAAGCTTTGATGAGCTGAAGAGATATTTATATGGAACCACGTCTTTGGTTTATGCCAATACAATAAAATATTAAGACATTGCAAATAATACAATACAATAGATAACAAAATATGAAAAAGATATATTTATTGCACTGATATAAACTTGATTTTACCCTATTGTTATCTGCTACTGTAGAAAAAATATATTTCTAATACAATTTAATTATTACATACAATGTTAAAAGAATATATTATGGAACAAATTTGTGAAAGTTATATGTACATGCCCCATGAAACCCAAATTCCGTTATAAATTGCACACAGAAATCATCTCTTCTGTTCTTACTGTGGTATGTGAACTTATTATAATTTTATTGCCGTTAGAGAGGCGTCTCCAGGCGAATGTTGAATGGCGATCAACATTCGCCTATGTTTCTCAAGCTGCGGCGCACTGTAGAAGCATGAAAAGTCAGAGCACCCCACGCTCCCTTTCGCGCCTCAAGACCGTACTCCGTCAACACATCCCTGCCGGATGGCGTAGGCCGGAGCGCGGAACGTGAGAATCGCCGAGCCGCTGCTTGTCACCCATCAGCAAGCGATAGATAAGAGCCGTCGGACGCCTCCGGAGGTCAAGTGAAAAATATCCCATTGGTACCGCTGGGTTGAAATGCTCTGGGAAACCTCTTTCCCATTAGTCTTTTAAAGGATAAGGGCAAATAAACACCAAAATCAAAAAACTTTAGAAACAATTTGAAACCCTTTCCAAAAGTTAAGAATAATTTTAGGCTCTTAGAAAAAATTATCCCCTCGTTTATATTCCAAAAATAAGGGTTGTAGAAAGAGAATCATTTAACACACTTTCCTACAAACGAATAAAAAAATGCTCATAAAATATTTACAAAACACTACTGCTTTCTACGTGAGTGGACAGCAGAGACAGCAAAAATCACAATTGGTGGAAAAAGTTTGTGCTCGGATTAAACTACTAACTGGACAGAAATGTGATTAACACTGCTCTTGTTGGCCCGTGTACCTGCGTCTAGTGTACCGCTAATTGGGTCTCGTCAAAAACTTTGTGAAAGCCATGGACAAACCAACACCACCTAGTAATCTACTACTCGCGCGACGTTTCCTGACGTCTGAGCTCCCTAGTGCTCAACTCAGCCCGACTCGGCACGGCCTGGTCAAAATGTTGGTCTCACACGGAACGGAACGGCAAGATTATCAGGGCTGCCTACCGCTGCTTTCTGTGATGATCCAAATTATGCATAAGATGAAAATTAAGTACCTACACTAATATCATATTTCATTAATAAACAATATTATCATTAATTATTTTCACTTGTAGTTGCTATTAATTACATTATTATTTGTTCTATTTTTATCGTCTATAATATCCTGTTTTATTAAGAGAGAAGGATGCGCGAATAGTATTAATAATGTTACAGTTGGCAACACCCGTCTGATGTGACGTAGGCAGTAACGTCCTCTCCCCGCACCCCGCGCTGGGAGACGTCAAGAAAAGTCGCGCGATTAGTAGGTGGTGATGGACAAACATTACGTTGATTACGTGGTTTTTGCGAAAGAAGTTACCAAGGATCAGTGAAGCCAAAGTAAAAGAATTTGTAGGATTCAAAATTAGCAAACTAATACTTGATGAACATTTCGTTGAGTTGAATGATGTTAAAGAAATGCATGGCTGAGTTTCACGTGTGAAACTTTCTAGGCAACTAAAAGGCAGA